>CATIWJ010352201.1:0-20423 GCA_949640765.1 Croton laevigatus | reverse complement strand
AATAAAGATCATTTTTATTTATAATTAAAGCCAGCAATAACATCAAACAAACACACACATACATGTGTTTAAACTAAGAAACTAGAAATACTTAACAGAAAATAGGTATATTAAAACTAATTAGCTACTAATAATATATTGAAATCTTAGAAGTACATCTATTAAAACTAATCTTCAAAAGGGGCTTGCAGTGCATCCTTGAGAACAATTATCGCCCAAAACTTCAATTTCTTCAGGACCTAAAAATAAAATTAACATAAAAGACCAAATTAATTACAAACATTCTATTACAATATTATAATTTTTCAAGATTAACATGATCAAGAAACATAATAAATAAATAAATAAATATAAACAATTACCAGATATATCCTTAGACTTGATAGTAGAGCCCTTGGACATAACACAGCCAACAATGCAAAAATTTTGGTTTAGACTTTGGGTATTTTGGGAATTTCTAGCAGCAGCAGTTGGAAGTGGAGGTGGGTGTTGTAAGCACTTAACAACACAACGAACATAGCAGAAAATAGGAAACGGGTCTTGTGGAAAACACTGTAATGCACAAATTTTAGAGCAACCCCTGAGCCCATCTACCTCTGCTGCTAAGCATTGCCCTGAAAGGATACCAACAATCACTACACACACGCCAACTATTGACAAAAACATAGCTTTCTTCTCCATTATTATGATTTTCCTTAAAACCTTAATTATTTCTAGTATTAACTTCGATAATTAAGGTTAATTTGATACTCTAACTTCTATAATTAAGTTTAATTTGATACTCTCTTCTTGGTTTCAAAAATGTTGTTTTGGATGGTGTTTTATACTGTTCATTCTGGTCTACTACTACTTAGTCAATTTTCATCAAACGGGAAATCATTAAATTTGATATTATTTCCATTTAAATTAGTATCAAACTAATCCTTATTATTAGAAATAAAATGAAAATTAAGGACTTAATAAGGAAAATGTAAATTCTGGAATTGACTGTTTGCACAAATTTATTGCAATCTACGTATAATTGTACTAGGAGTGATCATATACATGTTTAGGAAAATCTTAATATGGACGTTAATAAAATGCAGGATAATATGTAGATTCTTCATTTTATGACAAAATTATTCTTTTCCATAAGAAAAGTAGTTTGAGAAGAAAACAGGTTGGCATTCTTATCTTTACCTAATGAATGTTTCATTTGTGATTTTAAATGAAATTGAAAATAAAAATCTTAATATAGGGAATTGATAATCATATCACTAGTCACTCAATTTTCATTAGAATATATTCGAAATAATTCAGTGAGCTATCTGTCTTATTACTATATAGAGATGGAACTTGACGTTCTTCAATTATCCATACTACATGTATTTTATTTTAATACAATATCAACAAGTCTGAATATTAGTGTTTACTTCTAATGTCAGAAAGTTTGTGATCGTGAGGCTCCTCTAGTTGGGATTAGTTTATATTTTGGACAACTTAATACATCTCTTTTTGTAATTTTATTTTAATATAATGTTAATAAGTTTGAATAATAGTTAAATGTTAATTTTTTATTTTGTTAATACACATATTGACCAATATGATATAGATAAATACATGTATTTACTGTTCATGATATTGGTAAATATGCATATTAATTTGTAGACAAAAGTATATATGCATATATTTTTAGATTATCTACCTAGTATCCCAGAGTATAATTGCATTTAATATTGTTCAATGGTCTCAGAATTATCCTGATCAAAGAATAACATGAATCATCAAAGTCGGCGCCTCAGGCCCTTGGAGTGCTGCATTACTAAGGATCAAACTTACGAGCTGCTAACTGATCCAACTTTTTAGTTTCAAATGTGTAAATAAAAATGGCATTCACTGAATATTTCAAAGAAAATTGATATTTACTTCATATTTCTAAAGAATGCAATATTTACTAAAAACCTTATATAAAAATTGCTATTTATTATAATTTTCCTTATATTTGTAGTTCACAAAAGTGTATTTTATGTTTAAAAGGGCTATATTTTAATTAGTTTTTAACTTCTAAAAGAATTATATTTGTTTTTATTTATTTATTTTGTTATGAGAACTCATGTCACATATGAAATTGAAAACCACAGGTATGCGAGACTGATTTCAAGATAGTTTTTTGCAAGAATATTTTTCGGTCATGATTAACAAATTCCTCCAAAACCACAATCATATGATTGGTTTCGATTCAGTTCTTAGTTGATTAAGTTCTTGATTTTTTGGTTATAGGTTCTATGATTCCGGTTCTAAGGGAATCATATAATTTCATAAAAAATAAATATTACACTTAAATTATTACTAATTTAACAACTAAATTGTTTTAAACTTGCATGAAAAATAATACTACATCTGTCTTTTTCATTTCTTTACATTCACTTTTTCATCAATACTAACAAAATCAGCTTTTCACCAATACCAAAGCAGAAATAATAATAAACAATTACTAACCTTTAAAAAATTTATTTTTTCAACAATACTAATAAAGAAATAATAATAAACAATTACAAAATTTACTATAAATGTAAATATAAAGAATTGAAAAATACACTCAAAAAGAGAAATGTAAAGAAATGATACGGAGATAGTAAATTATAATGATAAAAATCAAAATTTAAACTTGGAAATTCTCTTAGAACATATCCAATACAAATGTGAGTTGCTTTTATTTACTTGTTACATCGTCCAAAATAATTTTTGAGATGCTATTACAACACTATTCGACCGAAAACACAACTCGCTGGAAATGATGCATGAAATGTAAATATGCACGTTTTATTTTAGATTCATTTAGGATAATTTTTGAGAATAGATATATTCATTTCATAAACTTTTTTTTTTTTCCCAAGAGAAATTATAATTATAAGAGGGCCCAATCCATTTCGAATCGGCGACCTATTGATAATACTCATTAAGGCAATTTACTCGTTGATACTCATTAGTCATTTGAAAACAATTCAATTGTTTGTTAACCCTTCAAATATCCTCAAAACAAAATCCATTTTGAAAACTCTCAGAATTAATTTCTTTGACCAAATAATCGAAAAAATTGCAGAATATGCTTTGATATCCAAATATTATTCCTACAAATTTTCAACTCAACTAGAGTTCAAAAGGTCCCTTAAAAATAACTCACAACAAGTTGCTCCAATTTTAAATACTAAACTTACAACACTTAGAAAATTTATAAATTTCATTAATAAAATTTTATAGAAATTAGACTTAAATATTTTTTATTTAAAACAGACACGTAGAAGCACATGTAAAAGATTTAGCTCAAAAATAGTTTTCTAAAATTTATCAAAAATCACCAAATTTTCTCAGACTTTATACCCTGGGTAGGAGCTTACCTTGAAAAATAATATTGGTGGAGGTCAAACTTAAAAAATAAATAAATAAATAAAATATTAGGATTATCTATTTGACCATAAAAAGATCGTAAAAATCAAACATGTTGGCTACATGCAGAAATCGAGCTTACATACCCTCAAAGACTTTAGCCAAATCCCCTACCAATTAGGCAACATAGATTGTGTTAACACAGTTGGTATAAAATTACATTTTATTTCTTTTGATGTCTCTGTATACAAGAATATTTGATAGGTTATAATTAGTTCCACTTTATTATATTTAATTTCCTCGTATTCTTGTTATATTATATGCTTAATTGAGGAAATTATGTTAATTTTGATTTAGGAAGTGGAATGTGGATGCAATGGCGAAAAGCAAGTAAAGAGCGTGGTTTTAATCTTTTATGTGAAAATCAAGTCTTTTGGAAGAAAAGTGAAAAAATAGGCAGCAGATCATTTTCGATAAGGCGTGACCACATCTTGTAAGAGAGGACTAGTTGGAACAAATTGAAGAAAAGTGAAAAAATTGATCAGGAGATCATTTTCAACAAGACGTGACCACGCCTAGTGAATTACAACAGAAAACGTGAAGGACGTGGAAATTGGAACCAAATTCGGAATTTACTCACTTTTATGATGTTTCCACTATTTTGGAAGTCTTGGACAAGGGAAATACTTTCCATTTCATTTGGGATTTTATATGTTAATATTTTCCCTTTTATTTTAGCTTTCCTAATTAGATTAGGATTAATATTAGGAAATTGATTTTGATGAGGACAGGGAATTTCTTTGGGAGCCTAATTTTGCCTATTTAAGGACTCCTATTTTTGCAAAAGGGAGGATAACTTTGGCGTGCAGCACAGGATCTTCTTTCTTTTCAGTTTTTGTTCTTGTCCACCATGAGTGGCTAAGTTTTTATTTCTGATTCAAGGGTGAACGAATTTCAATTGTGATCTTGTGAGGCTTGTACTTAACCAGAATTTCTTTAATCTAAGTAATCTTTGTTTCTTGTTCTTATTCTATGATTTATTTATATTGGTTAAATTGACGCCTCAATCAGTATTTATTTTCTATCGCTAGTCATGAGTTTGTGATCCGTAATTGTCATGAACGATTGAATTGAATTGCAAGGAGTTAGCTCATGTGTGTGTATATTGATGGCCACAATTACATAGTTACATGATAGGCTCTAGGGAAATAAAGATACGAAATTAATTTAATTGCAGGTTTGTGAATTAATTGATTTTGGTTTGGTCATTCTCATTGTTCTTAATGCTATCATTAAATTAATATGGAACGATTGTGCCCAGTTGAGATAATGATAAGTCTGATTTGAGCGATTGTTTGAGTCTATTACATTAGGAGAATAATTGCTTTTCAGGATTCCGATTTAGTAGACTAGGTGCTTGGATATAAGAAATTGATTTTTTTTTAAGGCCTATGATCAAGATTATAAACGGATAGAGTTTACACCCTTGGATTGGAAGTTTGGTAAGATTTGATTTTCGTTAATTTTATTATTCAGTTTTCATTTACTTCTCGTTGATTTTAGTTTTCTTAACTCAACAATTCAAAAATCCCCCTCTTTACTTTCTGCATTTAACTTTGAGAAATTAGTTACATAGTTTCTTTGAGATTCGACATGTTCCCACTATTGCTATAAGTTAGTTTAGGGAATCAGTATTTATTTTGAAGGGCTTCGACAATCCTGTCAATATTCTACTCAAGTTTGAGGACCTTCAGCTCATCTTCTCCAAACCCTATGACATACGTTTTCAGTATTTTTTCCAGCAGCTAAATTCTTCTAACTTTCTATTAATTCAAGCTTAGAAGGTAGTTTTCAAAAATACCTATGGTGATGACCCGTGACCCTTTTCAAGACACAAAGTCAAAAATCGACACAAAATCAATTTGAAATCAACACGGATCGACACAAACCAAACCAAACCGAACAGAGCCAAGCCACCTAAGACCTGACACATGGATTCACCACGCTCCATGAGTTGATGGATGGCCCTTAAGTTTGCCGATCCTAGGTGTCTTTGCCATCTTGTTCTTCCTCGCTATTTTTAAGTGACCGACTCCCAGAAAAAAAGTTATTTGGTCCATAAAATTACTATATTATCTCAATTTTGTCTCGAAAAAATTACGATTTAGTTCTTTTGATGTCTCTGTATATAGGAATATGTTGAGATAGTCAACGATTTTATTTCATTATTTGTTTCCTTGTATAGAAGATTGCCTAGGTGTGTACATATCATATAGAGATTATGTAGGCTGTTTTCGTGGGAGCTAATTAAGGGTCACATCCCTATATATACGATGTATTTTTGTTTTTGATCAATATATACAAAAATCAATTCCTCTTTCCTGTTTAGATGGTATCAGAGCCAACCAAGGTTCTGTAGCTTTGCAAAATACACCAGACAAAACAAACCAAATTTCAAAATTCCTAGCCAATCAAATGAGTGAACAAATTGAAACCTCAAGAAACAAACCTATTCCAGTCCTTGTCCAGTCCGAGGGTGTTTTTAATGTAGGTATTCTTCTTACAGAAACAAATTATGATGTATGGTCCCAATTGATGAAGATGCACATAGCAGAACGGGAGAAACTCTCATATATCATGGGCAAAATTGATCCACCTGTTGTATCTGACAAAGAATATGAAAAATGGTACGCTAAAAATCAAAAAGTAAAACGCAGGCTCTTGATGTCTATGTCTTTTGACATTATGAAGCGCTATCTCCGAATACCCACAACCCGTGAAATTTGGAAAGCCCTTTCCAAAGCTTTTTATGATGATAATGACGAGATGATTGTTTATTCTTTGCATCAGAAAGCCTTCTCAGCTAAACAAGGTGCCAAATCTATATCTGTATATTATGGAGAATTAACAGAAATCTTTTAAGAACTTGACCATCGTAATAAAGTGGTTATGAAGGATCCTAAAGACGTAACAGCATATCGACAGTCTATTGAATGAATCCGAGTACACATATTCCTTGATGGGTCGGATAAAGTTTTTGATCAAGTTCGACGAGAAATCTTACGTCATGAACCATTCCCAAGCCTAGAAGTATGTTATTCTTTAATTTGTTGTGAGTCTATTTAGACTACTACTTTGACTGATGACATTGAGAAACTTGAAGCTTCCGTTATGATTTCTCACAATCAACCTAACTAGACATCACATGATCGATCCAAATCAACTAATCCGATAGTTCATATAAAACTACATACAAATGCACTCATTGTGGTCAAACGGGTCATTCAAAAAGTCATTGCTTTGAACTTATTGGATACCCAGATTGGTGGGACCCAATTAAACATCAAAATTCTAAACGGCCTTCTACTACAATAGTAATTGAAACAAAGGCAAATGATGCTGCTCAATCAACAGTACCTACATCATCAGCATTGGTAACCACTATAAGCAATGGAGGTAAGGTCTTAAACACTTCTGCACCTATTTTAAATACTGCATGGACAATTGATTCTGGTGCTACTGATCATATGACATTTGATGTTAGACATATCTCTTCTATTAACCCATCCTCACAAAGTTGTGTCACCACTGCCAACGGTAATGCTACCCATGTTATTGGGGAATTGTCATTACATCTTACTAATACATTACATCCTGATTCTGTTTTAGTTGTTCCCTTCTTAAATTATAATATTCTATCAGTCTCACAAATCACTGCCACCTTATATTGTGTTGCTATTTTTTGGCCTAACTATTATGTGTTTAAAGATATTCAGACTCGACAAACGATTGGTTATGGTGTTAAGAGAGGGAAATTATATTACTTCGACTTGGAGTCGAGAACTTCCAACAAATTACAACAAGCTTTGATAGTGGAAAATTCTAAACCATCAAATAAGACAACTGAGATCTGGCTTTGGCATAGGCGTTTGGGACATGCCTCATTTTGTTATCTAAAAAAACTATTTCCTAATTTATTTGTGAATTTGGATATCTCGACATTTAAATGTGATGTGTGTGAACTTGCAAAAAGCCATCGTGCTTCATTTCCTTTAATTTTAAATAAAAGTCCAGTTCCTTTTATGGTTATTCATTCTGATATTTGAGGACCATCGAAAGTTTTTACATTGGGTAGGGCTCATTGGTTTGTTACCTTTATAGATGATTGTACACGGATGACTTGGTTATGCTTAATGGAATCTAAATCTGAGGTTAATTTACTGTTTCAGAAGTTTTATAACACAATTCATACACAATATAATGCCAAAATACAGGTGTTAAGAAGTGATAATGGTGGAGAATACTGTTATTCTGAACTTTAAAAATTTCTTGAATCCAATGGCTCAATTCATCAAACCAGTTGTTCAAATACTCCTCATCAGAATGGCGTGGCAGAGCACAAGAATAAACACTTATTAGAGGTTGTTCGAGCTTCTTTAATTCAAGCACACATGCCATTATGCTATTGGGGTGAAGGTCTTCTTTCTGCAGAATATCTTATTAATCGTGTTCCTTCCCATTCCATTAGTTTCCAAACACCTTTCCAAGCTCTTACTGAAGCTGTTGTGTCTCCCTCAGTTCTAAACCTTCCTTCTCATATTTTTGGTTGTGTGGCTTATGTTGATCTAACTAAGCACCAATGCAGTAAGTTAATGCCTCGAGCTTTAAAATGTGTCTTTGTAGGATATGCTACTCATCAGAAAGGATATGGATGTTATCATCCCCATCCTAAACGCATTTTTATCACTATGGATGCTGTATTTCATGAAGATGTTATGTATTTCTCTGAGTCTGATTTTTAGAGGGAGTCTCTTGGGGAAATTCAAACTTGTATATAAAATTGATGAAAACCAGGTTGAAGCTTCTGATCAAAATATAGTCAGTAATTTAGATCCTATTGATCCAAGTGATAATGCTTTACAAAATGAGACAATAAATGTAGACGTGGATAATCTGGAGTTTAGTAGTCAAAACTTGGATCTAAGTGGAAGTGAGCACATAGAACACCAGAATACATCTGAATATGGGAGTGAGCACACATAAAGCCAGGATACATCTACACTTGAGCATGAATCTTTCCTTATGGATACACCAAACCAATCATTGTTTGAGGATATTCCTAAGCCATCTAGGAGAATGTTACCACAACGTCTCATTAGAGGTATTCCAAAAGCCACAAATGAGCCTCAATTGTCTAGTAAAGTAAGATATCCCATGAACCATTATATGTCTACACATCGATTGTAAAAAATAAACCAGTTTTGCAAATCAATTATCTACTGTATCTATACATAACAGTATATAGGAAGCATTGGCCGATCCAAGATGAAAAACAGCGATGAATGAAGAGATGCCCTCCTCACAAAAAAACCCAAACTTGGGAGATTGTTGACCGACCCTCAGGAAAACAACTAGTAGGGTGTCGATTGATCTATACAGTGAAATACAAAGCTGATGGTACAATCGAACGCTTCAAGGCAAGATTAGTGGCCAAAGGATTCACTCAAACATATGGAATTGAATATACAGACACATTTGCTCCTGAAGCTAAAATCAACACAATTCGAGTTTTGTTATCCTTAGCTGTAAACTTTGATTGGCCTTTATAACAGTTTGATGTGAAGAATGCATTTCTACATGGTGAATTATCTAAAAAAGTTTAAATAGAGCTCCCACCAAGGTGTCTAATGACAGAGAAATAAAATCAAAAGGTGTATAGGCTGAAGAAATCACTCTATGAATTAAAACAGTCACCCAGAGCTTGGTTTGGACGATTTACTAAATCCATGACTGCCTTTGGTTACAAGCAAAGTAACTCATACCACACATTATTTTTGAAGAAGCTGCATAGGAAAATTACTGCACTCATTATATATGTGGATGATATGATCGTCACAGGCAATTATCCAGAAAAAATGAAAGCTTTGCAAGATTACTTATTCAAGAAATTTGAAATGAAAGACTTAGGCTCTTTGAAATACTTTCTTGGAATCGAAGTATCTCGATCTAGTAAATGAATCTTCTTATCTCAAAGAAAATATGCCTTGGATTTATTACAAGAAACTGGTGTGTTAGTTTGCCTGTCAACCAACTAACACACCAGTGGAAAAGGGTCTGAAGTTGAGTATTCACATAAACCAAGTACCAGTGGACAGGGGGAGATACCAGAGACTTGTTGAAAGATTGATGTACTTAGCTCACACAAGACCAAATCTTGCTTACGCTCTAAGTATTATTAGTCAATTCATGCATAATCCCGGTGAACAGCATATGAATGCAGTCATGCAAATTTTAAGTTATATGAAATCTGCTCCAAAAAAGGGAGTTTTATTCTCTAAAAATTCAAACAAACAAAATATTGAGGTATACACTGATGCTGATTGGGCTGGAGCAATTGATGATAGGCGATCAACTTCAATGTAATCAATATATTAATGTAGGCCATGATTTTAGGTAATTACTTAGTGAAATCAAATCATCCAGGTCATTGATCTCCTATATAGTGGTTGAATATGTTCAAATATTAGCGAGAAAATATAATATTAATTTTTTTCCTAAATAAAATCATAAATAAGTAATGGAAAATAAATAGTAAAAAGAATCAAATTGACATAATTTTTTTTTTTTGGGAACCTTCAAATTTACATTAATTTTTTATTGACTTCCTATGCAAGGATTTTTATTTTATTTCAACATTAAATAATTATTTCCCTTTTTTATGAATGCTAAACAGAAAGTTACCAAACTTTAAAACTTTTTAAATAGTATTCATATGGGTTTTTCAATTTAATGAAGATATTTTTAAGTTACCAAATCAACTTGCTTTTTTTTATATGAATGCATTTATTAAATTAAAATCTGACATTTAATTAGGGGAATGCCTTTATAGAGTTTCTGTACTTTTCATAACTTACTAATATTTGACAAAATTAATTGGTCACCCTTATTAAAGCTCTGATAATTGGGATCAATAGAGTAATTGTCTCGCCATAATTAAAACTTTCTATTTTTGGAGAAGATCTCCCATAAAAGAATTAAGCATGTTTTATTCTTGATTTTACTACTAATAAAATTTGAGTTTACATTGCTTTTTTTATAATCAATTAGTCTTCTATCATCTTAAATATATTGAAAATATGAGAAAACATGAAAACAAATTAGTGTGAAAATTAGTTATTTCATTTTGTAGTTATTATTATGGAATTTTGAATTTAAGAAATAAATTTAATTTCTTAAAAATATTTGTATTTTTTTTTACCAAAATCTTAAAAATATTTGTAATATATAAAAGTTAATGTTGATTGAATCTTCTTTTAATTTGATACCATATTTTTATCTATTGATTTGTGAAAATTTAAAATTTTCTTAATATCATCTCTCAAATTTTCTTAATTACATCAATCTTCATAATGACTTTTGACAAAAATGGTAATTTCAATCCAACAAATTACTTAATTAGGATGTAATTAGTGCAAATATATTTAATAATTAGATTAAAATCTTCTAATTAATCTAAATTATTTTTATAACGGTTTGACACAAATATAGTAATTTTAATCCAACAAATTACTTAATTATAGTGGAATTAGTGGCAATTATATTTAATACTTAGATTAAAATCTTCTAATTAATTACTTAATTTAAATTATTTTTATATTTGAAGTAAGTAAATAAGTCAAATAATTTTTATCAAATTGTTCAAAAATGAAATTAAACAAATTCAACCAAACGCATTTCTTTTAATTTTGGTTGCGA
The DNA here is from genome assembly GCA_949640765.1 of Croton laevigatus. Classification (NCBI taxonomy): domain Eukaryota; kingdom Viridiplantae; phylum Streptophyta; class Magnoliopsida; order Malpighiales; family Euphorbiaceae; genus Croton; species Croton laevigatus. Next base: position 9,302 of record CATIWJ010352201.1, on the reverse strand, counting down.
AAAACAGAAATCAAGAAACTAAAACGAAACCAAACAGCCACTAAGTAATTAAAATAAAAAATGTCAAAGGGTCATCTTCAAAAATTATTTTTGAATATAAGACTAATTCTCTTTCTCACTACTCTTTTGGGCTTGCTTGTAGAATTTTCAGCGTTGGGATATTCTTCATCCAAAAATACCAAAGAGTCATCTTCACTTCTTGTTCTTTTAGTAGAGGTTTGGGCAAGCGAGACACTTTCTGCTTCAGATAATGAATCCTACAATTAACAAAATTGTTATTTAATAACAAAGTTTTAAAAAAACAAAATGTTAGATAACACATGTATTTAACGAACATGAATGTGTACGACCTTAATCTCATCTCGATTTGTGTTTTCTCTAGTACTATTGCCTCCATCAACCTATAAGCATTATTTATAAAATTAACATTATTGCAATACATTATTTAATGATAAAATGAATATTATTGCAGTATATTATTTAATGATAATTAAAAATATGATTATCTGTTAACTAATTTTCAACTCGTGTGTAAAATTCTCAAATTCTAGTTCTAAATACTTACATTTATGTTCGATATTTTTTTTTTAAACAAATTCTTATCTATTCCTAACTCAATGAAAATTTTTCTTTTTTTTTTTTCATTTCCCTTACAAATTAATCACATAAGCACTTATAAATTATTTATTAGTGTTTTTTTTTTAAACATAGAGGCCTATAATAGACTGGATAACAGTAAAATGAAAAGAATAAGTAAACTATTTATCATTTTCTTATTAAAGAAGTTACAACTCATTTTTAAAGAATTTCTGTTTCATAAGATAAATCGTAAGTAATAGTTTTGATGAACACTTTAATATTTTTTTTCATCATTATTGGTAAACAAAATTAAAATTTTTAACTCTATTTCTTTTTCCCTTACAAAAGAAAACCTTTATTTCTTTTTTTAAAAAAAAAAATTTAACTGTAATTCTATTTATTTAATTAGAGAAAAATTCTTGAAATATTATGGAAATCAAATCCGGTGATACATATCCAACCATTGAATATTATGTACAAAATGCCATTCAAGTTTTCAAATTACACGTATATATTGTGATAATATTGTACTATCTATAGAAACAAACGATTTGTAATAATAGCTTCATGATCTCATGTTTTTTTCCTATTTCATAGGATATTTGTAACCTAATTAAGATTAGTTTCCATTTTCACAAAAGTTGATATACATGCTTGATTCATAGAGTCAACACTATAAATACCCTACGTAAAACACCATTTTGTCATCAAGTAGAGGAAAGCAAACCTTAATTATTACAAATAGTGATTAAGGTTTACAGAAACAAATTAAGAATTATGGATTTGAGAGTTACAATGATGTTTGTGCTAATGATGGGAATGTTAGCAAGGCAGTCCATAGCATTTCCAGGCGGAGAAAGATTCATTTTTTGTATGAAAAATTGTATAATTGATTGTGGAATTGATCCATCTGTAGCTTGTCCCTTTCAGTGTATTGCTAAATGCATAATCCATCCCCCTCGTCTTCCTGCTCCTCCTACTCCTCCACTTTCATATTCTTTCACTCAAAACCAACCTCAACGTCAATTACCAATCAACCCTCCTACTACTACCTCCAGCATTTCTCAGAAGCAATTTTGCACTCTTGGTTGTGCTACTCTCAAATGCGCTAGTCTCATCACCAAAAATTACCAAAGTAATTATATTATTTTTGCTCTTATTTTATTTTAGTTTAAAATTTATTTTCTTATTTGAAATTTTAATCTAATGTTTGTGTTTTTGTTTAGATCTTGTTCGAGTGGGTGCATGTGTGGATAAATGCGCAATAGGATGCAACTACAATTGAAGTTTATTACATTCAGTTCAAGATTGTGTTCTAATAAATTGAATTCATGATTTCAATGTATTTTTACACAAAGTTTCACAATTGGATGCTGCTAATATAAGCTATTAATACATTTCGTCTACTTTTTATTACCATGTTTTCAAATTGTCAATGTTTTTTATGAATAAATAAGATATGGTCTTTCTTTCTTTATTTCCAGTAATTTAGAGCATCATCAAAGACAACATTTCACTGGTGTTATGACAATTAATAGAAGTATAATTTGATTTAGATATTATTAGAAGGGCCAGTGTCCGCCATGCTAATACTGCACCATTTTGAAACACGTTAATTCGAATAAGTAAACGAGAATTTCGTATCTACTATTATTGTTGTATTACACGCCAATAGGAAATTTTTAAAATAACGAGATTTTGTATTCGAACTGCGAATCGCGGATTCTCCAGCGTATTGACTATTTTTTGGCAAATAAATATTGACCTGTTCAAATTTGCATAAAACTGGTTTTGATTGTAAAAACCATAGGAGCACAATTAACTAATGGACCGTGTGTAGCTTTTTCTAATATTTTTATTCAAACATTTTTCCAATTAACTTTGAATTTCATTTTTGTTTTTACTAAAAGATATTCACATAATAAATAAAAATATTTTTCATTTATTTAGCTAGTATTATGTAAATAAATTTTTCTTCCGTCACATTGTTTTCATCCATTAATTATAAATTTTTTAGTCTCTTAAAAAGAATAAATTTTTAGAACTTTTTATTTAAATTTTTTCTACATTCCCCACCTTTCAAAATAATATGTTGATTTATTTTTTCAAAGTTTAAATTTAGTAAATTTCAGGGGATGAGGTTGACCTAAGTAGCTATCGCTCTATCATCTAGTGCCAAAGCGCCCAGGTTCAAATCTCATATGCCCATCTCTCCCACTCCTCCCCAATTTTAACTAAGTCCAAAAAAAAATTAGTAGATTTCATATAAGACAACAAACAAATGTCTATTTTTTTTTTTTAAAAGAGGGAAGAATGCCTAATTTATCCTTATTACTATATTTATTTTTATTAGTTTTTGAAAATATTAGGTGGAATATCTATCTATATCTATTCTACCCATAAATGAATGAATGAATGAATGATTTGAGAATATTTCTACCTGAAATGTCCCCAAAAAAATTTTTAATTTACTTTTTTCTAAAGTAAATTTGATTGACTAGGTTATCTTTTTTATTTTAAATTTGATTGGTTACATTTTAAATTACAAATAATATTTTTAGTTAAGAACTAAAATTAATATCTATATTTGAAATTAAATAATTAAAATTATATCATGATTATTATAATAACTATTTTGAATTATATATAATGTTTTTAATTCTTAATTAAATTGTTATTTATTTGAAATTAAATTGATATTCATAATTTAAAATTAAATAATACATTATGTATCATAATTATTATAATATTTATTTTATAATAATTTATTTAATTAGAAAAGTAATAATAACAGCAATAGCATAATTAGATTGATTGACAAATTTCATTAAAAGAATATAAGTAAAAAAGATGTCTTCCACCGGCATTGATCTTATTGAGTTCTTTCACATTTGCCTGTGGGCTTGACAAGTGCTTTACTTATAATTTTGTTGTTTTCGGGAACAACTAACAACTTTTAGAGTAACTTTTATGGGGTTGACCAATTAAAATACTAAAAATTATTTCTTTGTAATATTTAGTAAAATAATTTTTGAGATAATTTTTAACGGTTTATAAAAGGCTAAATCCTTTGACTTTTAACGTTTTATAAACCTCTATTTCAAACAGCTTATAGTTATTCAAACAGCTAAACAATACTTATAACTAAATTTGCCAAATCTTATAGGCACACTCGTGTTCGGTGACAAGACTTTCACCAAAATGTAATTCTGATACACACAATAGGTTAGCTTTATTGTCTTTTGATTCCAATCGAGATTGATCAATGATCAAAATGATTTTCGATAAGGTTTAAAAATAAAAAATAGTTAGGTCATCAATTGTAAGTTATTTCTTATTTGATTAGAGGCTCACAGAAAAAATGTATAAGGTTATTGGACATTCTTCAATAAAATTGTATGTGTGTTTTTTCTAAGTTTTCGTATGAATATTTTTAATCTTCGAAATTAATTATCAGTAATGACTTTGTACTTGATTTCTCAAAAATAAATCAAAATTTGGAGGAACCAGGCATTGCTTTATTCTAGCAAAGATCACTGGCTAGCAATCCTCAACTCGGTAACATATAAGATAGGCCTAAATAAAATGTGATTTCACGGTGAAATTTTCGCCACAAACTTTCCTAACTGTTGCAATTGTGCACTTATCTCAACTTTCTTCATTATACACTATAAAGATTATTGCAATTTCCCCATGCAAAGTCACTTTGGATGAAACTGAATATTATTTTCTCTCTAGGGACCAATCTATGGTCATATGAAAACAGAATTATGGTTGATCATTAGTTACGGTATAAGGTAGATATATTTTTAGGGAAAAATATTATTTTGTACTTGTTGGACTTATTTATCAACTGGGACTGGACCCGACCCAACTCGAGACCCGACTTTGCTGACCCGGAATTCACAAAGTCCTTATAGAAGGAGATCATTGACCTTACAACCCTAGATTTTAACAAAAATGTCAACTTTTAAAAATTTTTTTAGTAAATGTCATAGTTTTTAAAATATTAAGTCAATATCATTTTTTTATTATTGGTAAATACTAATATTTTTTTTATATAAATATTAAAATATGTATTTATTAAGAAGGTAAAAATAGAAATACATATATTTTCCTATATTATACTGATAAATATGACATTAATTAATACTTGAAAATTATTGACATTTACTTATACTAAACTTTCAAAAAGTGATATTTGTTAAAATCACCCATAGTGAAATGAAAAAGAATAAGTAAACTATTTATCATTTTCTTATCCTGTAATTTTCCTAAAGAAGTTACAACTCATTTTTAAAGAGTTTATTATATTTCATAAGAAAAAATCTGTAAGCAATAATTTTGATAAACACCACTATTTACAATCTTCATATTTTTTCATTATTATTGGTTAACACAATTATAATTTTTAACTCTATTTCTTTCTTTCTTTCTCTTTTTTTTTTTTTTTTTTTTGAAATGTTTTTAATTCTAATTTCTTTCCATTTTTAAATAGTTTCCATTTTTAATAATGTTGATATATACTAATTAAAATTAGTTTCCATTTTCACGAGAGCTGATATACATGGTTGATTCATAGAGATAACACTATAAATACCCCACGTAAAACACCATTTTCTCATCAAAGTAGAGGAAAGCAAACTTTAATTATTACGAATAGTGATTAAGGTTTACAGAAACTAATCAAGAATTATGGAGGAAAAGGTTTGAGATTTACAATGATGTTTGTTTGTGGTAATGATGGGAATGTTAACAAGGCAGTCCATAGCATTTCCAGGCAAAAAAGATTCCAGTTTTGTCTGGAAAATTGTTTAATTGATTGTGGAATTGATCCATCTATAGCTTGTCCTTTTCAGTGTGTCACTAAATGCATAATCCATCCCCCTCGTCTTCCTGCTCCTCCTACTCCTCCACTTTCATATTCTTCCACTCAAAACCAACCTCAACGTCAATTACCAATTCAGCCTCCCACTACTACCTCCAGCATTTCTCAGAAGCAATTTTACACTCTTAGCTGTGCTACTCTCAAATGCCCTCATCTCATCACCAAGGATAACCATAGTAATTATATTACTTTCTCTCTTTTTTTGTTTTATTTTAAAGTAAGAAAACTATAATTTTGTCTCTGCACGTTCATTTAATCTATAGTTTTGTCCCTGTATTTTTTGAAACCGATTTTTTTTGTCTCTGTATTTTTGAAAAGTTATACTATTTTGTCATTTATAACCGGAAACAGCGATAGAACTTAACAAGTCATATCTCATTTAAAACTTTTATTTGCCCTGATTACAAATATGACATTAGTTTTAACTAAAACAACATATTGGCATTTTTTTTATTTTTTAGTTTTTTTTATCATATTGGAATTGTTTCAGTCAAAATTAATGTCATATTTGTTATAATTAGTGCAAATAAACGGTTCAGATGAGACACAATTTGTTAATTTTCATTAGAAAGGATAAAATAGTATAATTTTTCAAAAATACAGAGATAAAAAAGTTTGTTTCAAAAAATACATCTATAAAAATATAGATTAAGTGAAAATATAGAGACAAATTTTTCCTATTAAAATTTATTTTCTTACTTGAAATTTTAATATATTGTTGTTTCTTATGTTTGTGTTTTTTTCATATCTTGTTCAAGTCGATGCTTGCGTGGATAAATGTGCAATAGGATGCAACTATAATTAAAGTTTATTACATTTAGTTCAAGATTGTGTTCTAATACGATGAACTCGTGATTTTAATGTATTTTTACACAAAAAGTTTCACAATTAGATGCTGCTGAGAGCTTATATAAAATATAAGCTTAGTAAATTTCGTTTACTGAATTACCATGTTTCCAAATTGGCAATATTTTTGATGATTTTTATGAATAAATGAGATATGATCTTTCTTGCTTTATTTCCAGTAATTTAGAGCATAATCTTTCTGGTTTCACTTTAAAAAAAATAAAAAGAACATTTCACTTGTTATTATTATAGTTAATAGAAATATAATTTGATTTAGATTTTATTAAAATGGCTAGTTTCTATCATGTGTGGATACGACCGTAAAACTAAAATTGAAAAAGATTTAAAAAAAATAAGAACTCGTGAAACACAAAAAATATTTTAAAATGAATTGCCACCCTAATTTATTTCTAAAAGAAAATGTTAGGAAAATTCTAAAAGTTGATACTACTTAATCCAACGGGCAAAAATAGAATTTATTACTAAAATGCAATAATCTCTTATCTCAAAGTAGATTCGGAAACCAAATTTTTAGATGTGGGGTAAAAATAATTAGGAAAAAGAACATTTTGAAGAGAAAAGGATACCAAATTATTAGGAGAAAAATTAAATAATGCATGAACAAGTAATAGCAAATAAACACATAATAAACATAAAAGAAACAATTATCAAGTGAGAAAAATTGGTTAGATCTTTAGATCTAATGTTGGCTCAATGTCATTGAATGCTAATTAGGCTCATGATCAATTTGAATACTGTCCTTGCACAAAGACACTAAATGAAAACAACATAAAAAAAATGAATTCATTAACTACAAATAATCAAGCGGTAAACAATACGAGGCAGGCTGAAATATAATGTAAACCAAAGTGAAACTAGTACAGAAACTGATTTTCAACCCCTTGTAAACCATAATCCAAAATTTTTTTTTGGTTTATTGAGCCTGCAATATAGGATTCAACCCTAGATCTACTTACATACTCGATTTAAATTGGAGATCAGGGAAGAAAGTGATTTATTTACATATTAATGTGTTGTTAGGTGATGGAGAGAAGAGATTAATTGACAAAACTAGTTAGAACACTATATCTAAGAGCAGATGATTCGGCAAGAACTAAGCAAAATCTCAAAACTAGTTAGAACACGATATCAAAATGATTTTCGATAAGGTTTAAAAATAAAAAATAGTTAGGTCATCAATTGTAAGTTATATCTTATTTGATTAGAGGCTCACGGAAAAAATGTATAAGGTTATTGGACATGCTTCAATAAAATTGTATGTGTTGTTTCTAAATTTTCGCATGAATATTTTTAATCTTCGAAATTAATTATCAGTAATGACTTTGTACTTCATTTCTCAAAAATAAATCAATATTTGGTGGAACCAGGCATTGCCTCATTCTAGCAAGATCACTGGCTAGCAATCCTCAACTCGGTAACATATAAACTAGGCCTAAATAAATTGTGATTTCACGGTGAAATTTTCACCACAAACTTTCCTAACTGTTGCAATTGTGCACTTATCTCAACTTTCTTCATTATACACTCTATAAAGATTATTGCAATTTCCCCATGCAAAGTCTCTTTGGATGAAACTGAATATTATTTTCTCTCTAGGGACCAATCTATGGTCATATGAAAATAGAATTATGGTTGATCATTAATTATGGTATAAGTAAGGTAGATTTATTTTTAGGGAAAAATATTATTTTGTACTTGTTGGACCTATTTATGAACAGATGCGGGACCCGACCCGACACCCGACTTGGTTGACCCGATATTCACAAAGTCCTTATCAGGCTCGTTTAATAGCAAGTGCAACACAATCTACTGCACAAGGCCTCAAAAATTTAGAGGGCCCAAGTATGCTATAATATAAAAGCTGAATAGTGAGGTTTTGGTGAGAAAGTTTACTAATTTTCTCTTTCCAATAGGAAAAAGGGAGTGCAGCACCAGAAAAAGACAAAATAAGGTATGTTAAAGTTTATTCTTCCCATAATTCAATCAGAAACTCCACTATTTTGTGTTTGAATTTTAATTTTCTTAATTTTCGAGAGTTTTTTGTTTGATTTGTTAGTCATCTGGTTAGCTTTTGATTTTTATTATGTAAACAGAAGGAAGAAGACATGGTGGGGATTTTAATTTTCTTGATTTTCGAAAGCCTTTTTTTGTTTGATTTGTTAGTCATCAGATTATTTTTTTTGTCTATTAGCTTTTCTTTTATTCCTGAATTAATCCAAATCAAATTCTTGATTAATCTTCTCTATAATTATGAATAAACAGGGTTTTTAGAGTAATTTTATTACGACCTGGGAGGGGACCTATGATTAACCTTTAGTATAATACGCTTTTATCATGCATAAGTAGGGTTATATGTTTATTCAAATGGATTAAATATTAGTACTTTTTTAATTGCATTCTCTAAATGATATGAGCCTAAAATCTTGTTGTAATAATTTTCAAACAGCTCTTAAGAGTGGTGATCAATGTGATATATTGATGAGAATGATCTGTATTTAGAGTTAAAGTTACTTAGGAAATTCTTGCCAAATGAAAAAATGGAACCTCTTAAAATTCTGCAGTTTTTGAATTGTGTACTTTGCTTTCCTAATTCATTTATTGCTTGTAGAATTCTGTTAACTATTCCTGTTACTGTTGCTTTTGCTGAGAGGAGTTTTTCCAAGTTGAAGCTGCTGAAAACCTATATGCGTTCCACAATATTGCAAGAAAGACTTAATGATTTAACATTAATAGCGATAGAGAATGATGTTTTGGATAAAGTAAATTTTGAAAGTTTTCACTTCAAAAAATCCGAGAAGGATGAAGCCTTTTAAGTAATTCTATTAAATAATGTATATGCTATCATATTAAGTGTAACTGGTTTTCTTTTAAATTAAGACATGAAATAAAAAGAATTTTTTTATATTATTATTCTCGTTCTTTTCGTATATTTATATTTTTTAGGGGCCTCATTTATAATTTCGGCACA
>CATIWJ010352101.1:0-18117 GCA_949640765.1 Croton laevigatus | reverse complement strand
TGATGAACTGCTTAAAGAGGGGGAAGAAAAACACAAAAGCAATTGGCTTTTGTTTTCCAAGCTGAAAAATAAATCAAGCTCTACTTATCACTTATTTTGTTGTTGATGATCTATCTGCCTTTGCCTAATATCTTATATGTGAAATAACTTTAAGTCTGACTGGTTTTATAAAAATGTCAGCTCCGTGTGTACTTGAGATCATATGCACTTGAGTTCAATTGCAGGCGTCCGGACAAGTCAAGCGAGTTGAGCAAACATTGCAAGATCTTGGGGTCTGTATCCTTTTCTTTTTATATAATTTTTGGTGGACGAAGTTAGGTTTGAAAATTGGACAATGAGCATATTAAAATTAAGTTATTGATTAATCATGTATTATGTTCGACATGCTGAACGATTGGTCTTTTCTGGCGTTGTACTTTTGATATTTACTTAGTAGCATTTGCTGTGTTTTTGTTCTTTACAACATGTACAGTTCAATTAAATACTATTCTATTCTAGAATTTTAGATGTTTTCTTGTCCCTCAATGTTTAGGAATATGATGTGTTTTTGCAGTTTAATTTAAAACCTAGGGTGCCAACCAAAGCTGCCTGTGCAGAGCACCTTGAATTAAGAAATGAAATACTGACTTTACCCAATCTCCAAAAGCAGGTAATGCAAATTCTAAATTCACATTTTGAATACCAACTATGGATCGTTGACCATGGTTATTCATCCTTTTCCATTGCATTTTTTTTGCACGTATTAAAATTTCCTTTTAGATTTATGTAATGACGTTGTTGCATGTAGTTTTCTGCAGATAAGCATCATTGTTAGTTAACTGTTGAATTGCTATCAGATATGAGCTTTACATTCTTATTTTATTGTTGGGTTTTTCCATTTGGAGATACTAAATAAACTTTTACCATTTGTGTATTATTTTCATCTCATCATATTTACAGGAAACATTCCTTATTCATTCTGTCTGGCGCATCAGTCAACTTTTTCTTTCTTAGTTGCGATATAAGGAAGCAGAGGGTTCATCTTTTCGTGATGGTTCATATACCGAAATGCCAGGCACCCCCAAGGTCACTGAATAATTCCCTCTATAAATATTTTGCATCCATTTTCATGAAGTCTTCAAATGTTCCTCATGTTTTATTTAGTTTTCTGGTTTTCTAAATGCTCATAGTGTGTTCTTGTTATCAGGATCGAACATTTGTTCCGGACTCAATGAGTTTTTGGGGTAACTTCCACTCTGCAATCATTTTTTTCCCAGTGCTTGTTCTGCATGAGATTATTGCTAATGCATGCTGGTATAATTTTTTTTAATTGCGATATCAGGGGACAGCACTGGCAGAAGGGATCAGAAACGCAAGGTATATACCAAATTTGTATTTTCCTCTACCAAAAATAGTATTTTTGCTTCTTTTATTTCTTCTTGGAAATCTGATAATCCTGTATAATGTGAATCAAGGGACCTGGAAGGGTATCTGATGCTCCATCATCGCCGGCTTATAAAAGGCCTAGAAAATTAAAGGCTTCTGATCCATGATTTTGAAGGTGAGGAAGAAAACGAACCTTGAATGAAGGAATTCTAGTAATTGTCCTATTGAGTCACTAGTCTCGCACGTTTCACATGTATATCCATTGGGGTCATCATATTTGCCCTGCTTGTTTTTTAAAATAGCACGTTTCGAGGGGCACTGGCCAGACTATAATTTTTAGCCTCTGTTAAAGTTGCTGCTATTTCATCTGATCAGAGGTCTGGAAGTTGCAGAAGATGTATTACTGCCAAGACTCGTGATAATTACTGCCAAGACTCGTGATAATAACAGAATTATACAGTGATTGAGATTGTAAAGAAAAATCCTTTCAACTAGTGGGCATTAGATACTCGTTTTGTATAAAATTTGTAGGGTTGGATATTTTGTACTTCTACTAAATTAAACAGATCCTGTAATTGCAGACAGTCTAGTTTAAGAATAGAATCAGCGTAGTTCTTGAAAAAGGTAATTTAAAAAAAGAAAAGTTTTTTTTTTTTCACCAAAAAAGAAAAGAAAAGAAAAGATGTTTGCTTATTTCTTTTATTAGTTACAATATGAGATGATAAACAATTAAGCATAAAACTGACATTATTACAAGCAGTTTATAAGAATAAATATCATTAGCGACTGGAATTATTCATGGCCCGTTGGATTTATTTACAGATAATAAACTTAAGCGTGTGTGATCATCGTTTTTTTTTTTTTTTCAAGTGTGGACGATGGTGTTGAGCCTCCTTTGCCTTTCAGCGTAAAGTTGCCCGGCAAAGCTGTAAGCAAGCATTAGAAATAAATAATTATTAGAACTAACTAGTGATGGTTACAAGAAAAAATTATAACTTGAGAAGGTAACATATTAATGGTCTTCTTACTATGTGAGAGCTTCTTCATTTGTGTAATTCTGCCAGGAATGGGCTCCAGCATTTGGGTCAACCATGGTGGCATTGCTTTTAAGGATTTTGACAGCTATTCTTTTTAACCCCTCAAAACCAGTCGTTGATCCATCCACCACTGACGGCACTAGATTATTTGGTTCAAACCCCTGATAATCAGTCAATTTCCATTAATTATCTACTAATTAACATTATGAAGAGTAAATCAATTAATTAGTAATATGTAAAAACCTGGACTCGTAGATAATTGAGACGACCCTCAAGCAACTGACTAGGGATAATCCGAGTGGCATACATTTCCATAATGTCACCAAATAAAATGTACATATATTGCAGAACTCTAGCCCTGAGGCCTCTCCAGATTCTTTTGGAAATATAATCAAGAATCACAGAAGGAACAGCAAAAATATCACTTGGGGGAGCTCTTCGCCTAATGGTTCCCAGAGACAGAACCAGAAAATTATTGTAGTTTGGTCCACTTCCATACAGTCTTGCTCCTTCAGTCACCGCAAGCAAAGTCTGCAGCATATATATAATTTCATTCAATGCAATTAACCCTTATAATTTTGATTATATTACATTTGCATTGTATAAAAGCTTACTTACAGGATTGTTGGCAACCAGGCTGCCATCTGCAAACCTTGCAAACTTGCCTCCATATTTGAAAGTATGGACAGGAAAAACAGTAGGAGTAGCCGAGGAGCTTAGAACTACGTCTCTTAGAGTTACATCCTCGTTCTTTTGTTCGCGAAGTTTCTTTGCCTGAAATTATTTGATTACATAGTATATTTCTTGATGAAGCTAAGCTCTAATTATAATTAATTAACACAAACATAATTAATAACCTGACTAGTGGAGAAAACCACAGGTCTAGTGGCGTCGAAATGGTAAGCAGGAACGACAACATCGCTCAAGGTCTGGTCGAGTCGAGTATTTTGGAGCTTAGTTCTTAACTTTTTATCAAATTCTTGAACAGGACAATTATCAGCTTCCCAATTTCTTGCCCAAAATTCATCCACAATGCTCCAAACGGTTTTATTTGGATCCAGCAAAGTCCTTACACTTGAAGTGAAGAAACCCAGAGCGCCAAATGCAAGATTTACAGCCCTTCCAACTATGTTTTGCTCATCGTCATCAGTAAAAGCGTCTCGACTTATCTCTCTCAATGCATTCATAATATACGTCATGTCATACTGAGGGCGTTGGGGCTCATTCTGGCTTGGTTTTGTGAGCATGGCTGCCACCAGAGACCCAGTTCCGGTTCCACCAATCACATCGAAGTAATCTGCAATTTTCACATCATTTGGATTCCCTCCGTTTTGCTTCTCAAGTTCCTGCATATATGCACCATCATTAACTTTTAATTAAGTTTAAACTAGCTAACTACTTAATTAATGGATTACTACGAAATTAAGGCAAATATCAAATCTTTTTTACCTTAAGTTTAAATTCGAGGAATATGAGTAAGACTGTAGGAACAATCCCTTGAACTCCACCTCCATCGATGCTGAGCACTGTCACACATTGACCATCACTGCGGGGATAAACCATTTTCTTACTTTTATAAGTAAAGATCTTTTTTTACTTTTCCAATGTTTTCAAGTATGGCTACTTAATTACCATTTTCCTGCCCATATATATAGAGAAAGAGAGGCGCTGTGACGTTTGCACAAGATCATATTCTTTAATTAACCATTGATCTGGAGTCCTTCAAAGAACAAAGAATACCCATTTTTCCAGCAAGAGATGGATCTCTTTTTCTTGCGTCATGCATATTTCGTCATTCTTAACAATCAACAGATCGTTGAGATAACATTAATTAGTTAGTCACAGGAATCAAACAAGAAAGGCAAAATGTAATAATAATGAATTCTTTACTTGAGATAAGATAAAGTTAATTATCTCTAATCCTACCAAGCAGACGTGTGTGTAATAATAAAGAATCAATATAATTTGAAGGTTACTACAGGAATTCGCATATACTGTTGGATAGAAAATGAATTACTTGCATGATGAGCTCCATAATCAAACAAATTCTAATACATGCACAAATTCCATATCTCTTCCTTTTTGGTACACAAATTAAACTAATATTTTAATAAGCAAGGAACTTGATTCTAAGCTCAAATTTATAATTCCAGATCCCTTACTTGCCGTTCTTTACAACCTACAGCATAATTAGAGGTATCTGAAGAGAGTGTGTGTGTGTGTGTATATATATATATGAGAAGACCAGTGTTCGACCACCATATTCATTCACTCTACTATAATTTGGAAAGACTACTTGTGAGAAAATAATTCAGATGGCACCAGCTGAAAATCCGTACGCTTTTCAAGGACAATCAACTGAACAGCGCAAGAATGTGACTGTACTTAGTATTGATGGTGGCGGGATTCGAGGGGTTATTCCTGCAGTCATTCTCCATGAACTCGAAAACATCTTCAGGTTGTTCGTACTCTGTTAAAGTTTTTATTCTTTTTCTTTTAATGTGTGAAATTAATGCTATATAATGAAAATAAATGACAGGTGTACGACGGACCAAATGCAAGAATTGCAGATTACTTCGATATAGTATCAGGAACAACACAGGATCCATATTAACAGCAATGATAGCAACGCCGGAGAAAAGAGGGCACAATTACAATAGCCTTATAAGGCCTCGTCCCAAGTATGAAGCTTCACAGTTCGTGCCTTTCTACGAGAACAGAGGCAGAGATATCTTCGGAAGCCCTCTGTTTCATGTTCGTGATTACCCTAAAAAGATAAAGGAGGCTTCGCAAAGTATTTTGTGTAATTTTACTTCTCCTATTAACTGGTTTGAAGCTGTAATGAATATACTCACCATACATGGACCTACACCTCTTAGAGCTGCAATTAGGCGAGAGCTAAGGGACACGTGTCTTAATGAAACTCTGACCAAAGTCGTTATTCCTACTTTCAGGATTAAAAAGACCAAGCCTGTCATTTTTACTTCTGATATGGTTTTTCTCTTCTTCCTATTATATCATCTTTTCCTTTTTAAGTTATACTACTATACATAATTACTAAATAATAGCTTTTCTTTTTTGTTTTCAGACAAAAGATTTGAAGGGCAAGTACTATGCAGAATTTTGTCTTGCAGATGTTGTTCTTGCCTCTTCTGCTGCTCCTACTTTCTTTCCTCCCCATAGAATCCGTTTTAAGGGCAAGGAAGATGGTTTTTTCGATGGGCGGTGTATGTGCAAATAATCCTGTACGTATTTAATTCTGCCATTCTTATTTTTGTTAATTAAGAATCTTAGGTCTTAATTAAAGTAAGATATTATTATAGTACTGAGATATGTGCAGTTTATTAGTTTATTAATGACAAACCGCTCATATCTTCCTAAAAAAAACACAATCCTATTTCTAAAACAAGTGGTCTTATATAAAAACGTTGTTATATTATAAATCAACTCATCCCTAGTATTTAACATGCTGCATGTTTCAGACCTTGGCTGCAATTGGTGAAGCAACAAAAAGCTATGGAAATGAAAGAAACTTCGAGAACTATATGGTTCTGTCTCTTGGTACAGGACGAGCAGACTTATCCCCATACCAAGGACAAGGTTTTGCAGAATGGTTGTTTAAGGAAATATTTGGGAAATTAAAATTTGAGTTTCTGTGCAATACAGCGAGTGATGCAGTTGAGCTTTACATGTCAAGAATCTTCCACTGCAATGGATTCTCCAAGAATTATCTACGAATTCAGGAATATAAATTGAAGGGTCAGATTGAGAACATGGATGATGCATCGCCATCAAATCTTTTTAACCTGAAGAACACTGCAATGAATCTTTTGGAGCAAAAAGCAAAGGTTGTGAACCCGGATACAGGCTGTGTTGAACAACTTGAATATAAATATAAAGACGCATTGGCCGAGTAAGAATCTTAAACCGACCTTTTCCTTTACCCAGTTTGAATATTCCTTCTTTATTCAGTGGTTGATCTATATATATATATATATATATATATATATACAGATTCGCTCGTGATTTGGTCATAGAAAAGAGGACTGCAGGGCCTCCTTACATCTACTAGAGGAGCTGCTTCAGATTCAGACAGCAATAACCACCAAAGAACTCAATTAATTCATGTTCATCAGTGAATAAATAAATGGAAATATTTGTTTCTTTTAAATTCAATCAAAATAAATGTAAAATTAGTTAAGTGTGGAATTATATATGTATATGGTTGGTTGGCCTTATGTAATAAAAAGCTTATTAATGTATCATGGATGATATTATTTCCAAGGATAGAAATAAGAGCTTCCAAATAAGAGAATCTAATTCATAAATTTTATATAACCATATGGTTTTAAGTCATCTTACCTATACCATAGGTGTGACTAAATCATATTCGAGCCAATTAAGATAATTAAGGTCATCAACACTCTTTCTATGGAATGTTAATATAGCCACATCCTCAAACTCGTATTCAAGACTTTTTATTAAGTTGAATAACGATCTGCTAAGGGTTCAGTGGCTAACAAACAACTCTTCTACATATAATTTTTTTTAAAACTACAATGAAAACAAGCATATATAAAAATGAATAACTTTTTAGAGTTTATGATTGCCATCATCTTAACAATGGACTTTTGGAAGAAAATGAGTTTATTACAATCATACTTCAATCTTCCGAAAAGTAACTTAGGAAGAAAATAAAGTTTTTCGAGAAACACAGACATGTTTTAGGAGCCTCCTACAATACACATGTTATGAGCCTCATATGTTCTGTTTGAACAGTTAAAGAAGTTTCACAAACAAGGAACAGTTGTTTTTACCAAATGAATCCTAAAAAAACCAATGCCCCAGATGCCGTCTAGTACGATGCCGTTTTGTTCTAAATTAAACAAACGTGGTACGCATTTCAGCCACAAATTTTCCTTCGTGGTTCCAAATTAATAGACTCCTTTTCATTTTCAACTTACGGCAACAATAAAATCCATAGTTCGATACAGCAACAAAACTTTGGCTTCCCTCAAATCAGATTCGGTTAATGGAAAATTTGTAGAGGGAAAATGCAACTACTTGCTTTCTCAAGGCTCCCCTCTTCTCCTTGTTTTCGTTCCTACCCGAAACGTTTCGTATCAAAACCTCATTGCAGTTTGAGGCAGCAGCAGCAGAGCAGTGCAGGTCTGAAAAGCAGTTGGCCATCAATTGGCGCTGCCCTGTTCGGTTCAGGATTCATATTAGGCCCCCTCATCGATGGACTCCATTCAAGAGTGAATCTTGTGGAGTATCAAAATGGGTCCATCAACATCGGACCTCTTCACACTAACATTTGGGTAGAAATCTTAGAACTTTGTCGGTCGTTTTATGTGAATTTTCCTTGTATAAGATTAATGTTTGAATTGTGGGAATTAGGTTCCTCCATTACTTGGATTGTTTTATTGCACTGTTGGATTACTGCAACTCTATTTTGATGAAAGGACCTCTTCTTCTTCAAAGATACCACAAGGAAGCCCAGAAAAGGTAGCAATCGCACTATTGTAAGTACTATATTAAATTCTCTTTCCTGCCTTCCTACTTCCAACCTGAACATGGTTTTCACCGAATTCTCAACTTTTTATAGTTCTGTTTTTGTTTTTTTAATACATACATGAACAGGTCTCTTGTATTCTTCATAGAATTGAGCGCTGAAATGTATAAAGCAGGAATAGCAGACAATGTCGAGGCTTATGTGTTATTTGCATTAGCAGAAGTCATATGGGCATCTCTGGACAGGACATTGCTGGGTTTTACATTAGCATCCATTGTAGGCATTGGCTGTCCATTGACTGAAATACCTGTTATGAGGTAAGGCTACAAAAAAATTACTACAATTAAACATAAGTTGAAGTGCTTGATGCTATTTATTGCTTATGTTTGAGACCCATTTTCATTTTTCAGATTCTTCCATCTTTGGTATTACCCGCAAGCAAATGTTGAGATATTGGGTCAGGTATTTACTTCTGATACTGACAAAAGCATAAGCATCCATGATCCATTGCTTAATCTTGGAAAAGTTATAAGCTTTCTGTTTTATGCAGGGGTTAGTGAGTTGGACCATTACTTGCTACTTCGTTTATACACCATTTCTTATCAGTTTGGCACGTTGGCTCAAATCAGTTATAACTGATGTTGAGAAGTCTGCCTAGTTATGGTGGAAAATAGGCATTTCTTTGGTGAGTTGTGATATTGGGTGCAGGGTGCTCATTCACTTTGATTTTTTTCCCCAATTTTTGCTTTCTTTTTTTTTTTTTCAAATCAAGTGTTGAATTGTATCTACGCCATAGAACATAGAATTGACCTCGAAACTGCGTAGATACAATTTAGTACTTGATTTAAAAAAAATAAATAAATAAAACAAAAATTAGAAGGAAAAAAAACATGGAGGAGCCTGTTGCTCCTCACACCCTAAATGTTTATCCTTCTTTGATGCAGGAAAAGGAAGTTAGTGAGAAACCACTTTTGACTCAGTTTCTTTTCTGTGATGTTACATTGCTATATTCAGTATTTCTGAAATTCAAATACAGAACCTTGCCTAATCAACTAACACAACATCCGTGATGTCTGGAACTTCTCCTTAATCGCAGCTTTATTCCTGATCCAATAGACTCAGGTCCTGAATATTTTACGCGACATTCATTGCCCTGAACAGATAGTACTTCCACACCTAGGAGTGATCATTCGGCCAGATCGGTCAATTTTTGACCGATGCTTGGCCGAATTAGTATATTTCTGAATTTTTTTTTTCCTTAACTGTTTTAGCCGAATTAAATTTTTAACCATTTTAACCGTTCAACCAAATAATATTTGATTAACCAAATTAACCGTTTAACCGTTCTATAAAATTATTAGCCAAAATTTGGCTGAATTAAAAATTTAAAATTAAAACTTGTTGATCTGATTCAACAATTCATTTGTTCTATTATTTGTATGTCCAATCAACTGAATCTCAAGCAAATCAGGAAGATAACAATTAGAATTTAGGCTTCAAACAACATTAACATACAAACGAAACGATACTACTATTATATTTGCTATATATACAAACAAAACGCAGTGTTTTGGAGTTCGGTTAATTCGGATAGGTTCGGCCGAAATACTCTTTGGCCGAACTTAACCGAATTAACCAAATTATTTTTATTTTTTGGCCGAATTATTTTTCAGAATTTTCTTGGCCGAACCGTTTTGGCCGAATTAACGTTTTAACCGTTTTGACCAAACCGTTTGCTCACCCCTATCCACACCCCCGCCGAAGTTTTTAATTGCTGGTCTCCATATATCCAGATGACTATTCACAGCCTGTAGTAGCCCAAAATGGGTGATTGTTAATTTCAATGAACAAATTTCAAATAGCGTAATGTAATTATTCTTTCTTATCAGCTCCTGCTAGTTGAGAACAAACCTTTGCAGTTGTTTCTTTTGGTTCATCATAAACCTGGCAGATATCTTTAATTGCATCTCCAAAATTTTCTTTTAATACTCGTTCAATCCCCATTTTCATGGTGGTTGTTGAAGTTGGACAGGTACCACATGCTCCTGTCATCAATTCAATTTGCTGGTAAAATCTTCAAAAAGATAAAGGGGGATGACAATTTCTATTTAACCAACTTAGGACATGGACACTTACAATATGCTACTTTTAACACGAGGTTAGCACAGAACAATTCATAATCGAAAAATTACCAGCATAAGTTTCCTGGTACCTAGGCATTGCATTCAACACAACAATACGAGATCGTTGAGGCTTTCCTATACAGTAAGTTGATCAATATTTTATCGCCAAATAACAAAATACAGACTGAGCAAATCACAAATGGTTCATTTATCATGTCAATCTAAGCAAAGGGAAAAGTAACAAAGCTATGAATAAGAATAACAGCAGCAATCAGAATGCATTACAAAAACCTCTGAAAACCGGAAGAGTGAGTAAAACCTTGACTCCTTCATAAAATACAAATACAAATACAAAAATAGCATCTCATAAGTAATATTTAGAGTAATACTTCACGCTAACAAGCAGAAGTAAGGAGTTACAATTAGCATAATAGAATTGCTAACTTATTGAACTTTTCAGGCATCCACAAGCATGAAAAACAAATAGCCATTTTGGATTGAACTTTTCAGGGCCAAACTAGAGTAAACAGCTCAATCTGCATGATTCAATGAAGTGATTCTACTACATGGACAGAGCTAAAATGTGAAAAAATATCAACAGAAGTAATGTAAAGGCAGCAACTTTGCAGCCAGTATAATCTTCATCTCCCCCAATTTTACAGCCGAGCAAATTCAAATTGATACATTGCTCATTTAATTACACCGCAAATGACATTATCTGATTGTAAGTCAGTAGACAGAATCATATCTTACTCAAATCAGATTAATCAATTAAAAGAAAATGAAGAACTCGTCGATAATTCTCACTTTTAAAAAATAACATATAAAGCTCCTTGCGAATGAAAAGGAAGAATCAAATTACCTTGTAGTTTGAGAGCGACAACGCCGTCATCGACGGACACAACGTCGACGTTTCCACCGTCAGCAATCAAACAAGTTCGAACGTCCTCGAGAACCAAGTCCACGTTTTCAACAGTGAGCTCGAATTTCTGGGCGGAGTAGAGTCAAGGAGATTGGGAACTTCCTGTGGCTGCTTTTATTATTGCCGATTTGGACAATCCTCTTTTTCCAGACAGGAGTCTGAGTTGTTGTGCAGCTCTAGATTGTACGCACCGATGGGTATTGACGGGAATTTCTGAAGACGACGGAAAGATCTTGGACAATGCGGTGGGTAGAGACGCCATGGTTGCTTTGGAGAGGATTCCAATTTTGACTCTGAAGGCTTTACCAGGTTGAAGGAGGGCCTAATAAGTAATTTTGGAAAGTTTAGGGAGTAAACACGACATACAGGAGTAAATTATATGAACCGATCGCTGCACGTGCCGCTACGGATATTCGTTGTGTTGTATATAATTAGGATTTGTGGGTGATACTTTTTACTTTTTTACTATGACAAAATTGGGTAAATATAATTCCAATAAGTTTAAATATATACAATTCCAATTTATACTTTGCTCTCAATGCTTACACTTACAATAAAAAAAGGGAGTTGTTATTTCCAGAGCAATATTTATTAATGCTAGAGCAAACAATGAAGAAACAAAAAGATAATTGCTCTGGCATTAACAAATATTGCTCTGGAAATAACAATTCCCTAAAAAAAAATTAAAAATATTTTCCATATTTTTTTTTGGATAACTGTCACAATTTAAAAAAAAAAAAAAAGTCATGAACATTAAAAAAAAAGTACATTACTATATTTTTTGTGTTGTGATTGGAGAAAATGCTAAAATATTTAAAATTTGTTGTTTTACACGAAATTTTTAAGAAAATCATACACTACAACATTATACTGTAATTACTTTTTGTTATACATGCTAATTGAAAGTTAATTTTCACTATAGTATATGAATTTTTAATTTTAACAAGTCAATATTTAATGTTTTTTCTTTTTTTTTTGGTAAAACTCATTATATTATCATTGAAAACAAAAATGCCAATTACAGTCAATATAGATAGGACTGGAGGTTTAAACTAAAAGATGAGCTCTTAATACCTAATCCAAAATAACTTAATATTTTGTCTATCCATTAAAATGGATTTACAATTAGAAACAATTAAACAAAACTCATATTTCTCTTAAACATGAGAATTTGTAGCATGAAAAAGTCTTCAACCACAAACTTGAAACCTCCAAGTCTGAAGTAGCAGAAACCAAATTATTTTTATGGCAAATAGCTACACGAATTGGAGGATGTGGAAGAACAGTAAATAGCTGCTTGATAAATACGCATATGGAATAGTTGTTGATTCTTCCAAAACAAAGTATTCCGACCATCTCAAATTTTTTAAGCAATAACACCTTTTTTTTTATCTTTAATTTTTTTAAAAAAATTGTCCAAATTTTAATTTTGGTTGAAATTATATATATTTTTTCAATTAGAAAAAATTTTAATTTTTCATTTTTTTCCTTAACTCCATATTATCATAAAATATTTTAACGAATTCTATTTTTATAAAATGTTATTTTTATTATGTAGAATATATTTTAATAATTTTATTTTCAACGCATAAATAGCAAAATGAGTTTTAAAAAAAAAACATTTTTATGAGGAAATTACAAACAATTATTAACTTGCCATAAAAACTAAACATTTTAAAATTAGTTGAAGTCTATTAACATTAAAAAAATAAAATATAACTGAACTTCCAAATCAATCTATTATTATTAGGCATTTAAAAAAAAAATTATTGTAAGGCAATCAATAACTAATAATAATTGATCTTAACGGTAAAAAAACCTTTAAAAAAAATAATAGTAATTGATTTTCCCTTAATAAAAAAAACCATCAGTTTCAATAACTAAATCAAATAATCACCGGTCTTTGTAACTTAATTATCCATATTATTATTATTATTATTATTATTAATTACTACGAATAAACTAACTAAAATATTGCTGAATTAAACTTAAAAATACAGCCGTAAATGAAATGGGTTGACATAAAATGAATATTCTATATTGCCTCAAAGATTCGTAAGTATTACTGGGCCGTTAATCCGTCGATGAAGATTCAACAGTCACTAATTTTTTAAGATTCAGGTTTACTTTAGGAAGCAGAAGCAGCGAGTAAACTAAGAATTTTGCGGTGAAAAATTGGGGGAAAAATAGCCCGCCAAAAACCCACTAGGTAGAAGATATTTTACATAAATTGTTGTATTGTATGTATGCTTTATCGATTTCTCGACCTTATAGTTGTACCCCCCCTAGGGTTTTGCTGCTCCTCGCTCAATTTTTAAAATTATGGTGGAATCTGATTCTCACCCTCAAAATTCCCCTGTTCCCTTACTTTACACCAAAGGCCAAGAGGTCGAGGTAAGCAGTGACGAAGATGGTTTCAGGGGAGCATGGTATCCGGCCACCATTATCGAGTCTCTTACCAAATCTGCTTTTAAAAAGAGGAAAAAAATCATGGTTGAGTACAAGACTTTGCTCAAAGACGATGGGTCTGCTCCTTTGACTGAGCACGTGGATACCTCTCATGTAAGGCCTCTTCCTCCCAAAGCCACTCACCAGAATTTTCAGGAAAATGATGCCATTGAAGCCAATCACAGAGATGGGTGGTGGACTGGTATTGTGAGGAAAGTTCTGGAGAGTGATAAGTATAGGGTCTTTTTTGATAATCCGCCGGAGATAATTGATTTTGATGGCAACGATTTGAGGCCTCATTTGGAATGGATCGATGGCAACTGGATTGCACCTAAGAAAGAGGTATGCCCTTGATTGTAATTGGTTGTTGATTTTTTGTTTCTTCTCTAAACAGATGAAATGCTACTCATTAACATTTTTCACTGTTGCATGTTCAAAATGGCATCTCAAAACATTGAATCTATATGCCAAAACAGTGACATCGGAAGCCTTTTTTACAAATCACACTGTTTCGCCTATTAATTTACAAATCTAATAGTATGATATTTAAATTATCAGTTATCAATTTCATGTCAGAGCAATTAGGAATTCAACTTTAGGCTTCAGTTTTGGATGCTAATCTCTAGATTTGTGGAGACTTATTCATGTCTTTAGTGCATTTCTTAGACTGCAACACTGAGCCCCTGTTTTTCTGCTGAATTCTTTGCAGTAGAGTTGGATTTAGCTCTGGTTATTTATGTAACTATTTCAGCTATTTTGTCCACACATGATTACAGTATTTTCACTAATGCTTCAGCTTAGAGTAAACTATAAAGTTATGTTTCACTTTTGTAACCCACTTTTCTGGTGAAAATAGGTTTAAGTTTAGTTGTTATGCATCAGGATCCTGAGTATTTATTTTTTCACATTCATTCATCTCTCTGTTCATTTATTTAGATTTTTGCATTTACTAGATTTTTATTCTTATAGTGTTTTTTCTGCTATAATAGAGATATAGCTGAAGTAATATGCCATCTGGCGGATTTGCATGCTTTATGAATAATTTGGTTGTAATTTGATTTTAAAGCAAACAACAGGGACAGTTTTTAGCTCAGGCACAGAAGTGGAGGTGAACATTGATAAAGAAAATGTACGTGATTGTTGGTTCCCTGCAGTTGTCATCAAGGAAAATGGGGATGACACTTTCTTGGTGAAGTATCAAATCTCAGGAAATTGCGATGAGTCTGGTACTAAAGTTATTGTGGATTCTCTCCATATTCGGCCCACCCCTCGTTATGCAGACAAAAATTATGAGTTGCTGGAAAAGGTGGATGCACGGTATAACTTTGGTTGGCGGGCTGGAGTAATAACAAAGCTTCTTGCTGGGAGGAAGTACAATGTCTTCTTTAAACAGGGAAATGAGGACAAGGAACGTCATCACTCTGAAATAAGGCCTCATGTGGAATGGATTGATGGCAAATGGATTTGTAAGTCAAAGGTATACTATCTAACGAATACTACCACCTCCACCATTAGCACCAATAGTCTGGTACCACTGTTTTCTATCCTCTATTGACCAAAATTATAACCCAAAATCATAATTTAAATTACCAAAACCATAGCAAATCACCCAAAACACCATAGTTTTGAAGTACTGGAATTCCTGATTTCCAGGATGGGAAGGGAATAGGTTATGAATTGGTTTCAATTGAATATTCTGTCCCATCTTAAAATCAACTCCAGAATTGGACTATAAAAACTATCAGCCTTTTCAAAAATGGTGTTTAGGAATGGAGTGGGATTTTTTCGCATCTTTACTGGTTAAATTGTTTGCATTTCCATTGGTTTTTGGAAGATTGTTTAGTTGTGATGATGTTGGATAAATGACTTTATGTTTGCTACTAGGTGTACAACAATGGCCATTCCTAGCATTTTCTTCTTTTTATTCTGTTGCTTGCGTTGTATGACATTCTTTTTGTATGAAATTACTACTTTTGCTCAGTAGTCGGATCATTGTCATAAGACATGCTACTTGTGCATGGTAAATTAGTATGATGAAGTAACATACTGTTCCCATTCATATGAAGTGGAAGCAATGTGAAAAATTTAGAAACTGTGCTGTTTAATGGAGCATTAAGAGGAGAATGATTTTTTTTTTTCCAATTTATCTTGTTAAACTGTGTAGTGCTTAGTAATTATCTGGCAAAATATGTTTTTATCTATTATGTCTGTATGATACCTGCAGTGATTACAGAGAGATGCTTCACTTACAAATTACAATGCTCTTGCATCAAATTTCATTTAACGTTTCTGCTGCTTTTTGCTTCTAGTAATTTCTAATTTCATGATTATTTGACTACTTAAGCATCTAGTCTGGAATATGGTTGTAGTTAACTTCCCAAATGGGGGAATGGCTAGGAGAAGTATAATGATAATGCACATGACTAACTGGCTAGATTTTGTTAGCTTGATTTTTTGGATACTTCCTACTCATTTATTTTTTATGTCAAGCATCAGTATGATTGAATTCCAAAATAGATAATCTGGTAGCTTAACTAGAGGACATTGTTTCAGGAACTTGTGGTTGCTTCTGATAATGCAAAACAGTTACGTAATTGTGATGCCAACAACAGCACCAATGATTCTGACACGTTGACAAAACCAGAAAGGTCTGGTGCTGATGAAAGTAAGACTAACGAGCAAGTAACTTGTTCTGCAACCATAAAAAATCTCATAGAGCAGTCAATTCATAGCAATGAAAATTCACCTTCTCATGTCTTGCCTCCTAGCAAGAAGGTAAAGCTCGCAGCTCCTGATAGCACAGGTGTGTGTTCACGTTCTTCCAAAAATTCCATAGACGAAGCTGATGCAAATTCGCCACTTGTGGAGATTCCTATTGAAACATCAATAAAAGAAACTTTTTTTTATTCAGCCTTTCCAAGAACTGGGGGCAAAAGAACTAGATCCACCAGAAAATCTGCTGTTGGTGATCAGATTTCTGATAGAACACAGGATGCTCTCGTAGGAAAGACTGCTGTGAGTTGTTTTTTACAATCTTGAGTCCATTAATTTGTTCACATTTGATATCTAAGATGCAAGCTCTGAAATGTTAACAATTGTCATGTAGGACAAACTTTTATCTGAAATGAAACAACCAGCATTAACAATAATTTGTTGCCATCTTCAGCTGCCATAAAATGGTTACATTGCATATTTACCACTAGTCCACCAATCAAGTGTGCCCCTAAAGAGGTTCAAAGAATAACTTGCATAATTAGAATAATTGGATACATTTGATGTATTTTGGTGAAATAAATGGTTAAATTGCAGCCATGGTCAAATCAAGGAAAACAACCTGCTTCATTTGTTGGTCCAATAATTATGTTAAATAACTTAATTAGTTTTCTTTGAACATTAGCTTAATTATTCTAATACATGATTTTACACGTGGGTTAGAATGTTTAAAAATATAGAAGAGTTCTCTCAGATTTTACATTATGGAGCCATTGGCAGGTAGAACTCTCACCAATGTTTACCTTAGGGTTTCCAATTTAGTCCTCTCCCATTTAAAATTTTTCAACGTTTAAGAAAAATTATATGGAGCAATATGGACTTATCAATAATTGCTATTACAAAAATGGCTCAAGGGATAAATATTTCTAAATTTTGTTCATTCTAGTTGCATATGGAATTCTAAGCCTATTTAAAAATACTCTTGATAGTTTTGTTTTCTGTTTTCTTTTCCATTGCCTCACTCTTTAGTGTTTTTCACGAGGTTGGACAAAGCAGGGATTCAAAAAATACAGAGGAAAAATATTGGACATACATACATACATACATACATATATTATTATTATTATTGTTGTTGTTGTTGTTATTATCTTTCATTTGTTTATTTTTATTCCTCTTTTCCAAAGGAAAAAGGATGGAATAACCCTTTCTCTCTTATTTTCCATCCATTACTTGTCCTTTTTGTTATGTTGATTTTCATTGACATGTTATTACTATAAAGATTTTTTGGTTATGCTTATTGGAGTGGCTTTGTGGTGTAGGTGGATGACCAAACTAAGAATAGATTGCTTATTCGTATTAAAGACCTACCTAAGGTATGCTTCATTGCCTTCTCCCTAAGATGATTTGTGGCTTTTCAGAGTCCTTTGGCTCTTTTTTATGTACCCTTATAAATGAATGAGTCTAAAACTCATCATGCACAAATGCTAAGTCAAATTTCATGGGCTCATAAAATATTGAACCTAAGTTTTACTTTCCAGTATATACCTCTCAAATGCAACCAGCTAGCCTCAATGAGGCCTAACATCAATTGGCTGGTTGACACTTTCTAACACAAGGACCTTGGATCTTGGATGTAGTCTGTTAGAGTATAATGCTCTTATACCAGGTCAAATTTCATGGGCTCATGCAAACATGGGTTCATTAGTGAACTAGTGTTGGTATCTTAGTTTTAAAAAGCGCGAGGCGCACCGAGGCGCAAAGGGCCCCTGGAGCCTAGGCGCAAGGCACAGGCGCGCGCTTTTTGTATGCGAGGCGCATCTTTTTTGCCAAAACCTATACAAATCAAATCTAGAGCATATATTGTACTCAAACTAATAAAATAACAATGTTATTAATGCATAGATGAGAAAAAGGCATAGTTCATATGACACTAAAGCTAAAACACACTGAAAATAAGAAAGGGAAGAAGAAAAGAGAACATAAGAGGCTTGTTTC
>CATIWJ010351997.1:0-10970 GCA_949640765.1 Croton laevigatus | reverse complement strand
AATGCCAATGAGTGACTAAACAATAATCAGTGATGTTAAATGATTCAAAATGAGCATGATTATTTTATTAAAATAATAATTAATGCAACTTATTTTATTATAATATGATTTAAATATCCATAACACATAATTAGCAGTTCAAAATGCAATTAATTCTTGGATCGTTGCCGTGTCATGTTGATGCGGGCCATATTTCCAGTACTAAATTAGCAGGCTTCGGGGTTCTGCCTTTGAGGACAATGAAGGGAGGAGCGTATTCCGGTCATTTTGATGGCACTTTTTTTCTCATAAATTTGAAAGGTCATGTGTAAAATGTTAAAATTAAACATTGGGCTCCTTAAAAATTATGATATATATAATTAAAATAAAAAAAAAATATGTATTTTGAGAGTGACTCAATAAAAAATGCTTAATAAAATAAATTATTTGTCCCAAATTCAATTCCTAGAAAGATACATTGAGAATCAAATGAACTGCTTGCACAGAATCTCCAACGGCCTTGGCACTTCGTCTCTTCTAATGGTTGAAGCGTTGGGTTTGAGATATTTGCTAGCTTATATTTCTCGGCATGTCCATAATGCAGGCACAGTTCTAATTGATTCGCAATGTGTCTTTCTAGCACTTTTGCCAAAAAATAGTGACTTTAAGTGAATTTGGTGTCGTAATTTCAAATTGTAGTTTGCTTTTAAATTCTATTCCTCTTGTTAAAATTAGGTGAATTAAAAGGCACGATAATGTAGGCGCTTATTATATTACAAGAGTTTTCTACCGTTTTAATTATAATCGCGTTTGATACTTGATGCCTATTGTTTATTGGATTATTTTTCTTCCAATTAATATATTATTGATTATTTTCTTTAAAAAAAATTCATGGCAAAGTAAAAAATTTTGATGACGAAGAGTGAAAGCAAAAAGAGATTATAGTAATATTATTGTTTTTAGTCACCCGTTCTTCTTGAGTCAATAAATACTAGTGATAATTATCGATAACATAAATATTTATTCAATGCGCTATCGTTGGTGAGCACGCTGTTATCTGAGATTTCAAGTGTTAGATTCGGTTTTATATAGAGTAAAAATATTCTGTGAGACAGGAGTATGAAATTTCAAGTGCTAAATTTAATTTTACATAGAGTAAAAATATTTCATGGACAAAAGTCAACATGTACAAAAAATAATCAGATTAAATATGAACAGTAAAACAGACATGCACTCAGGCACATCATAAATTAATACAAAATCATAAATATGTGATAAGTGATTTTGCACATCCGCACTAATAAATGCAAGTAGCACCACCCACAAACACATTTCACATTAATGTTTACGTTCTCTAAGCGGAGTCAGAAAAGACCATGATGTCATGGCTATCGTCACTTTCATCGACGACAACCACTGCTCTTATTCTGGAGCAGACTCAAGGCTCATTCAGTCCTACAACTTGGTCAACTTGCCCAAAGAATCACAATTTTAACAATTTTTTTTTTTATCAAATAACACCATAAACTTGACAAAAATTGCTAATTTGGTATGGCAATTGTTTTATAGTTTTATTCATTTAATATCAAATTATTTAAAAAATATTTCATATTCTTTTTCAAACATAAATTACATTAAAATAATTTATTTTTAATAAATACACTTCAATATTGTTTATAAAATAAAATATTTTTATTTTGTAATATCAACTTTTTACCAAATAAATATATTATTGAAATTATTTTTAAGTACTTAAATTAAATAAAATTATTATTATTTTTAAAAAAGTAATTTTAACATTAATACTTATAGTATTGATAGTAATATTTTCTTTTTATTTCGTACTAATTAAGAATTATTGAATATTTTATATGAAAATTTAATCTTTTTAACTATGAGTTTTTCCTGTTGGAATTGTTACATTTGGTGAAGTTTGACGAAGTTTATTATGTCATTAATTTGGGAAACAAAATGAGCATAAAGACTTCCAACATACGACATGCCACAAAAGTAAAATGATACTTGTAGCCAGACCATTTGGGATCATAAGATCCTGATAAGAAAATTCTGATAATAAGATATTTTTTGGATGAAAAATTAAATTGTACAACACGATTTTGGACCAAACTCTAAGCCAAGTTGCTGCTGTACTTGCATTCTAGAGACCTTAAGATGAAGATCAAATCTTAAACAAAAAAGGTCCTCAAATTTTGCCCTTTCACCTCTTCCATCCATTTATCTCTCAACCTTTCCCATTCAATGAACCACCGTCCATTTCTCTTATTGGTTATAATAATATGATCATTAATTTATTCATAATAATATTATTATTAACTTTGACCTTTGAAAATTTTGACCTTACTTTTTCTTTTTTTTCCATCTTTGACATTCTACACTCTTCAAGCTCAAGCTATATATAACCTTATCAGCCATCTTCACCATTTCAAGAAAGTCTCTAAAGTTCACACCATTTTTTTCTTTTTTTTCATATATCATCAAATGAGCGCTTCAAGTTCCAGCACAGCACCTCAAAAGAAATACAAAGGCGTTCGCCGGAGAAAATGGGGGAAATGGGTGTCGGAGATTAGAGTCCCCGGAACACAAGAACGGCTCTGGTTAGGTTCTTATTCTTCGGCGGAGGCAGCTGCAGTAGCTCATGACATAGCTTCATATTGTTTAAGAGGGGTAGAAGGCAGTTTAAACTTTCCTAATTTAACATTACCGGCAAGTGTGAGGGTGGATATGTCGCCGAGGTCTATACAGAAAGCAGCTTCAGATGCAGGAATGGCCGTCGATGCTCAAATGATAATGCAAAAAGTTGTTGAGCCTTCTTCGAATTCTGAAGTGAAAAATGGAAATGGCAGTGGTCTTGCTTCTACCGCAGAACGACTAGAGTGGGGAGATGCTGGTTCTGATGATAATTCTGGAGAGAGTTTAAGCATTTCTGTCGATGATTATTTTTAGAAGGAAATAAAAACAATAGTTGGAAGATAATGTTTAACAAAGACTCTTACACAGTTGAAAAATCAATAACAAATATGTATACAATACAGCATATAGTCTTAGTGAGAGTTTGTATTAATGGAATTCCAGTAGATAGAATTCGCAAAACATTTATGAAACATAAAATACACGAAATGAATGGGTCACAAGTTCTGCTGTTTCAGTTTAAAAAAGGGGTCGAATCCAAAAATATACTTTAAAATAAAATTTAATAATCTACATGTAATATAAATAATAAAATAATTAAATTGATGAAATCTCACTTCTAAAAAAATGAAGGATTTGATAGTTGTAAATAAAGAAAATATTTATCGCAAATACTTTACTTTTTAATGGACCGACTCAAAATGAAAAGGACAAGAGCTAATCCAAAAATACCGACTCAAAATGAAAAGGACGCGAGGTAAAAGGACGCTTGTGATTTATTCGAAAAAAACTTACATTCCATCAAAATTAGGTTGAATTATCCGATTTGACAAGTGCCTTTCGATTTTGATCTATCGTCAAGTACATGTCGAAATCCATTGCGGGCGGATTTAGGACGGAGATGATTTTAGTATACTTGTCCCGTTTAAGAGTAGTAATGTAATTTTATAATATTGAAAACTCTAACAAAAAAAAGTGCTTTAGCTTTACATTTCTCCTTGACTCAGTAATAGTATCTTCTCTTTTGTTTTCCATGTTATCCACTTGCATTTTATATTTTTTGACTTTTTCTTTTAGTTGAGTTTTATTTTACTTGCATTTTACCATTATCTCCTTGACGGTGCTTTTGACATATGTCATTTAAGGATAGTCTCAGAATCTTCAATATATTAGTTTTCTTTTGAAAAAAATTGCCATCCACCTTGTTTGAATGGTAAACCATTTTCTGGTAGCAGTTTCATGGTTTTAATTTTCCTTTTTTTTTTTTCTCGCACATGATTCGCAGAATTTGACTATGTATTGTAAATTAAACATAAAATAATTGAGACCGTTGAATTTACAGTCATATAAAATTTAAAATACAGCGTCGATTTTTGTGAACTACAACCCATTAAAATTGATCTCAAAACTCAAGTCGGGAAAAAAAATTCAAAATGGAGTGATTTTTGAAGTTCTCGTTTTGTTTTTTTAAATGGATGTACTAAATCTAAGGAAAGGGAGTTAGGTTTTCTAAGTTTGAGAAAATGGAGGTAGGGATCCAACGATAAGAAAAGCAACAGCAGGCAGAATCTTCAGAAAAGCCAACATCCATGGTTATTTACCCCTTATCCATTAGAGATGTTAAATGGGTTTTGGCCAAACAGGTTGCCCGATTAACTGAAAAATTCTTAGGATTAGGTTCATGTTTTTCCTAGCCTATTTAAATTAAACCGAAAATAGTTTGAACCGTTTAATCCGAAAACCGTATAGGCTAGCCGACAGATGATTCCTTCAAAGCAATCAAATCACTCTCTTCAGGTGCGGGTGTCAATCCATACTTCAAAGAACAAGGCTCGAGGTCACGAGCAACTGATATTCCGTTGTCGCTGCCCCGTGTTTCACTATTTCTTCCTTAGTTAGCACTTTCCCTCTTCTTATTCTCTAAAGGGAAGCACCTTCTTTTCCTACTACACCTGTTTTCGCCGCTCTGTCTGCTTTTAGTGATTAGACTAGCTTCTGAAAGCTATTTGAATCGTAAGAAGAAAGAACGTATGTAAATTAAATTTAAGGTTTTTTAATTTATGAATATTTTAGTATAATTTTTTTTTATGAATGTTTTAGCTATGTTTTAATGTAAATTTTTTATTATGTATAAATGTTTTTTTCAAACTTTTTTTAGATTTTTTAGCGCATGTTTTAAGTTATAAATAATTTAATGTAGATTACCATACTTCTTTTTTTTTAAGAAAAATATAAAAAATTAACCTATAAAACAAGTTTTATTCAAATTAAAACTTAACTTGTTGTCTTATTAGTTAAAAATAGCTCATAAGACCATAGTTGATTTAAAATTTTATATCTTTTGACTTGTAACCGATAGTGGCCCGATAGAGTTAGGGTTAGACTCATAATATTGTCGACTCATTTAGATTGAATAAAAAATAGAACGAACCGTTTAACTCAAAGCCCGACAAAGCTAGCCCAAAACTATTAAAGCTAGCCCATTTAACATCTGTATTACCCATTTTATGTATTACCCATTTTATATAAAACGCTATTTGCTATTTTCACCCATTGGTCCTAACCAACCAACCACAGATATAATGTAAATTAATATAAGTGAATCAACTGTATACAAATAAAATCACTTAATTTCAAATGGCAAGAACTATAAATATGAGTGCTAGTAAGTTGATTTTATTATTCAACAATGAAGAAATCACAAAAATAATCCCCCGGAATTAGTCACAAAAATTCAATAAAAAAGACTACTACTTAATAATTACTTGGCCTTACTCCAATTTCTGCATAAAAAGAGAACCATGGTGGTTGTTGTTGGAGCTACCACCAGGACTTGTTAGAAGTTTCCTAGGAGAGGTCCCTTCAAGCATAGGCCTTCCGGTGCCGACGAGAGACGCCCTCCTCGAGCTATGCCCCGATAGCAGTAACCGGAATGTCCAATTCAGAACATTTGGTGCAAAAACCCTGTACAGGAGAAATATATCATACCAGCTTGGGAATTTCACATAATGACTCCCTCGACATGCTCCGGACACAATCAACTTTGCGTACTCTTCCACCGGTCCACCCGCGGCTTGTATCTAAGATTAAAATAGGACAAAAATTTATTATTGCTGGTTGATAATTTAAGGTTCAATTATTGTTGACACAATGGTAAGGTTAGTTGGTCCTATGTTTAAGAGGGCGGGGGAGGAGGTGAAGACTCACCTCTCTTTCTTGTATCCACTGCATTTCTGCACCTTCTTCTAGCTTGAACTTTCCTCCACTCATTTCGCTACCAATCCATCCGTGTGTCGCAATTGTTATTCCAATATCACCATTCAATTCAAATCTCAATGTCTCATAGAAGTTTATCAATGCAGATTTTGCAGCCTGACAAAGAAATGAAATTGACAACTAAATTATTGATTTCCTGATAAGCTATTGCTAACTAATGTTACAAAAACAGAACAGAAATTTTCATTATTTGTAGCAAAATAGGATGTTCTTCTCAAAATTGTTTTGAAAATAAAAGCATATTACTCACAGCATATAAGCTCATTCTGGGCAGAGGTAACCAATTCTCTACAGCAGCATTAACAATGATTCGCCCATTTGTCTGATGAAGGTGAGGAAGAGCAACGAAAGTCGGATAGACATTTCCCCAAAAATTTATATCCTAAAAATCAACAATTGATTCAATAATTATAATATTAACCAAAAGAACGAAAAAAAAAAAAAGTGCATAGTAGTAGCATAAGTCCAACATGGCACTGCATACTAACCAGCAAATGTGGAAAGACAGAAGTATCTGAAACTTCTTCCATATAAAATGTGTGTCCCAAACTCGCAGCGTTAACTAGATGATCAACTGCAATTATGCAAAACTACATTATCAGCTTTTGTTTTTCTTTCCAATTATCCAAAATGGAGTTTTCAGGTCAATTCTAACAACTACTTTGGATAAATAATTGCAAACAAGTTAGGAACATATATACCTCGTCCATAGAAGTTAATGGTCTCATTGACAAATCTCCGACAATCATCTTCCTTAACAACATCAGCAGCCATGATCATGACATGCTTGGCACCCATATGTCTAGCTTTCTCGCTAATCCCTCGGAGCCGGTGTTCTCTCCTTGCTATCAATACAAGATTTGCTCTTCTTTTTGCATATTCATATGCGATTTGCTGACATAATATTTAGAATTCCCACAACACTTAGTTGAAATCAAATTTGGTTTATATAATCAATTTCAGCGAGCTCAAAACAAAAGGAATGCCCCATAATCAACAAACATTTCAGACAAAAAAATAAATAAATAAATAAAATGGAATTCCATTCCCATTTCAATCTTTTTGAGGAAACAAACTAATTATGAGAAATTAAGCAATTAATTACCTCTCCTATACCGGAAGAAGCACCGGTGATTATGACAACTTTTTCTTCCATATCTTCACCGGAAAAAGATTTGTAAAGCCACTCACAAGTGTTTATGAAACACAAGGCAGGCCAAGCACAAGCTAACATCACCAAACTTGCAGGAGGAGCAAACCAATTCAACACAGAATTTATAAGATCCATTTTGAAGACCATCCAAGAAGAGCAGAAACAGAAACACAAGAAATGGGTTTGTTCGTTACAATGTTATCATTCATATTTATATTTATATTCATATTTATGAGGCTTAAGAGTACACGTGGTGTTTGAAGCTGAAGCAAAATGACGACTGTAAGAGAAGTTTTGGAAGGTACTGCATGAGAACCCATACTCATTTCATGACACCTGTTTGTTTTTCTCTAATTGAGTTTACCATTTTTCTCATGTCACGGATTAGAATTTGAATTTTACGCGTGGATAAGAAGAGAAACAAGATAAAAGATATACATGCAACCTCTCTCCACTTACCAACCATTGCCCCTTCAATTTATTATTAATTGCAATACATGCCTTGAACTAGCAAAAATTTTTTTAGGGGATTAAAGATGTGATCCTATATTCAAATAATGGATTTAATTTGAGCTGTTTTTTTTGGTATAAATTTAATTAGCATGTGGATTTGAAAGATGGAGAACAGAATATCAAAATGCATGAAAGAAAGACTAAATTTGGATTTGTTTACTAAACAAAATAGTGTCAGGAGTAATGGAAAATGCGTGGTAATTTTGGTGATGAGAAGAGATGCACATTGTTGCACAATTGAGGCTCCGCCAGTGCAAAACCCAGATAAGGCCCACTGCCTAAACTTACCAAAACACAAAGCCGAATATAATTTTCTGTCAACAATTAAACAGAGAGTACAAAGGCTGATGTTCAACCCAGAGCCTACTTCTACAACATTTGCATCAAGCAGTGAATCCCAAAACACCAAACCCCAAGTCTAGCAAGGCTATTGAAAATATATCATTTTCACAACTAAGCACTTTCTTCGCCCTATTCCGGCTCTCCACAATTAACTTCAATGTTAAAACAAACATCTAAAGCATTATTAAACATCTCCAATATAACAACAAACCATCTGACGCAAAATAATGAAATCAACTACTCAGGACAAGAATCTAACAAATAGCAAGACATGAACCATAAACTTAAAGAAACTTCACCAAAAAGAACATGGGCACTGATAACAGAACTATTGAAAGACAATAAAAATGGCGATCAACACTAGAAATGTATTCTAAAGTTGATTGCTAAAGATAAACATACCAAGTCATACGAAGAATTTACTAAAGCTGGATTCAACAAAGTCAATACAAAATCAACTAAAGATGAAAACCAAATGAATTACCTATTCCATTACGCTACAAACTAATAGTCACAAAATCACAACTGCAAAAATATTCAACTTGATTTTGAAAGATATCCCAATCATAACAGATAGTCGTGTTAACAAAATCTATGATCATCTTAGCACATCTCCTGTTGGCATCTCTGTTCAATATTCCTACAATGGCAGCCCTCACTTGCCCAAAAAACTGTTATGCCTCTTTTGTCATGCCAATTAGATTTGGCCAAAAAGCATTTACAGGGAAAAGTCAGATCAAATATCTGTAAACAGTGAAATTGGCATAGTTGACCCAGCTGTAAAGAATTTCAGCTCACATCCTCTTCCAAAATCAATTTGGAAGAGCATTTACAACTGACCAGAACTCCAAGCGGAAGCTGATTCCAATCCAACATATGGGCACTTGAATTTTGAGAACAGAAAAGAAATCAAATGGAATATATACCCCATATCCACAGAATAACCTCTTGGTCAACATACCCCCTGTCCCAACTTCGTAAGTAGCTAGATCTTGGACCTAATCTAAAGAAGCCCCTAACTGGTAAAAACACTGAGCTATACTATCCAGAAAGAAGTTCAAACACACAAACAGCTTAGTGTCCATTACATATAAACATCTTCTCCTGAATAAGCTAGCAACTAATGATATTATCTAAACAAGTAAGCTTCATGAACCACCAATCAACCACCATAAAAACAAATAACATGAAGCTAGCCTCCTCCCAGTCAATCAAAACAGCTTCGATGATTTAGCTCTATACAGCAAGACTAACAAAAAGAAAAGGCTGTGTAACAGAACAAAGCATAGGCCAGCAAAAAACTAAACAGCTATTCTCCTAGTATTACACAATGAAGAATTAATCGACCACATAAACAATTTATAATTCCATAAACACAGAGAATAAAGCACTGCAGCAGATAATCATTTAACATCAAGAAGAAAAAACTGCTTAAAAGTTAACACCAAATCTAAGAACACAAAAATAAATCTAAGATTTACTTCCCAAACAACCTTCCCAAAGGCCTAACCTACTCGGACTTAAATGCCGCCAACATTAGCTTAGCCTGCTCCCTTATTAACTCGTTCCGCTTGAGAAACAACTCCAACTCAGCCACATGGAGCTTTCTCCATTTTTCTTCCATTTCGACCTTTTTGACTCCATCAAGCATGTCCATTCCCTTTCTAAGAACATAATCCTCCATTCCTGAAACACTAACACCCTTATCAAACTCAGAAATCTGTTTAGTAACAGATTGGGTTTCCTTCTTGTCAACCTTCTCCGCCTCCTTCTCCACATGATCCACACCCAATTCTGCCTTCAATGCCGCCAGACTCTTACCTTTGCTGTTAGTATTATTATTACTAACTGCTTTTCCATTAGACTTAATGCTCGGTTCCCCTCCTGCTCCACTACCCCATATCCTCTTCGACAAATCAAACGATTTCTGATCATGGGGTTTAGAAAAGGTTTTATCTTCTCCCTTTTTCCCTTTGCTCACATGGTTTTCAAACTTCTTCTTCAATCTTGAGACTTTATCTCTCAGCTGGCTTATAGACACGTCAAAGTGCAGCGATTTCTTGATAAATTCGTAAAACGAATACATATCCTTTGCAGGATCACCTTTCTTTTCAGCATATTCAATTAAGCCTTCCAACACCGCAATCTCATCAGCCTCACTCCACAGCCTTTGAAAAAGTAGTTTCTTAGTGTCCTCCGACTTTTCAACAGCTCCATCAGACTCCGACTCCTTCTTGGGCCGTTTCGAATCTTTTGGGTCCCGATCCGTTTCACCGCCCCTTTTAACTGCTGTCGTTGA
Organism: Croton laevigatus; assembly: GCA_949640765.1. Lineage (NCBI taxonomy): Eukaryota > Viridiplantae > Streptophyta > Magnoliopsida > Malpighiales > Euphorbiaceae > Croton > Croton laevigatus. Next base: position 759 of record CATIWJ010351997.1, on the reverse strand, counting down.
TTTTGTTGCAGATGCAGAATTGCTTGAAGGTAGTTTAGATCTAGATTTCGTAGTTTTCGATGGAGTTTCTTCCATTGGCTTAGAAGCGATTGGCTTGACCGTTGCTTTACCGTCATCCTCGGAATCGGAATCAGATTCGGAATCAGATTCGGAGTCAGATTGTTTGGGGTTCGAATCGGGCTTCTTTCCGGCTGGCTTTGAAGTTTGAATCTGTGGTGGCTTTGGCGTTAATTCGGTTATTTCTTCCTCAGAGGAAGATCCCTCTTCACCTTCTTCTTCACCGCTGTCGGTTTCTTCCTCTTCTTCAGAAGAAGAAACAGGCGGTGGATCTTCTAAAGGTTTTGACCGTTTGGGCGCCATGGATGTAGCGAGTTAGGGTTTCAACTGAGTTGAAGAATCGGAGACGAGAAGAGTAAGTTGAGGAGAGTGAGAGAGAAACAAATAAAAGTAAAAAACAACAACAGATGGTTTATAATGGGCGGAACAGTTTTGGTTGGCAGTAGAAAATTCGAGTCTTCAGAGGTTTCTGACCGTTGGATGATAAAATTTGCATCTTTAGATTTATCAGTTTATCATTCAAACTCATTAATAATTAAGGACATGCTTAGCTAAGCTTGGTGGTATTAAATCAAGCTAATAAAACAAAATTAGAAAACATATGGCTTATTTTCGTTGACTCAGTGTATCACAAAATTCAATACAACCGTTAATTGCTTTTATTTGATGCATAAATTAAAAAAATAAAAATAATTTTAAAAA
>CATIWJ010351928.1:0-13597 GCA_949640765.1 Croton laevigatus | reverse complement strand
GTATGCTTGAGCTTATTTCTAAAACAAGAAGAGCTTGAGCCCGATTCCCAAGCTTGGATAACTTTTTTTGAGCTTGGGTCGATAAGGTCAAGATTTAGCACAGCTCGGCTCAGTTCATTTACATTCCTACAATATTCTAATTGTTGGGAACTAAATCCCACATTGGATAAAAATAAAGTAGGTAAACGACTTGTAAAGGAATGAGTATTAGTCTTAACACAAGCCAATTGGCTTTGTGCAAGATCGGTCCCTATACTCGGCCCTTATAAGTGCATAAGTGCAGGCCCATGGACTTCAACATAGTATCAGAGCCTAGGACCCGTGTTTGAGCCATGTTCAATTGGATTTGGCTTATTTATGTAGGCCCAAGTGGACCTAATTGGTCAGTCCGTGTGTTGGAAAGTGTCAACAGCCTCTTGGTAGTGGGACAAAGTAAGCCGCTCAATCCAGCTGCACTTGAGGGGAACGAGTTGGGAACTAAATCCCACATTGAATAAAAATTAAGCAGGTTAAAGACTCGTAAAGGAATGAGTATTTGACTTAGCACAAGCCAATTGGTTTTGTTTTGTGCAAGATGGATTCCAATACTCATCCCTTATAAGCCCACATTTGTGCAATCCCTCGTCTTTGCATTTATTACGACTCTTGCCTAAGGACTTCAACCCAAAAGATGTGTTCTCCAATGAGAAATATTGATCTTCAACACATATGCTTACATATTAGCAAAATAATATGGATAAGGCGAACTAAAAAATATATATATATTTGATATAATATTGTCAATATGAATAAAACACACAAAATGAACATATCTAAGCTTCATATGTCATTATCTGTCGAGCAAACTTTGAGAAGCATTAGAACACCAGCATATTTAGAAAATAAGACTAGAAATAGAGTTCACATAAAACCAATAAGAAAGACAAGAAAACAATGATAGTGATAAGTGATAACACATATCAAAAAGAGAAACATGCAGAGAGGTTTTAAAATAGTAAATCTGATCTTTCATTTTTCTTGTCTTAATAACAGTTAATATGTTATCAAACATATAACATGAGCCAAAGCATGCATAGTCCTTCATCACTAATAACAGCTTGCATCAGAAATTTAAAATTATAAAAAGGAAGGTGCTCAATAATTTATTCTAGCGATGACATATAAATGCATTCATCCCAGGATCAGAAAAATTAAGTGCCGCAAAATATAACTACTGACCGACAAAACCCCGTCATGCCTATGACCAAATCTAGAGGAGAATGTGACTAGATGTTCTCATCAAAGCATTGTTAACAAACCTGCAATAATCACTCATTCTCTCAAAAAGACCACGCCCAACAAAATATCGTTCCTGAAATAAACAGTTAAACAAACATTAAGTACATAACCAAACTAACCCCCCCCCCCCCCCAAACCCACCCAAAATCTACATTATTTATTACTTATCCATAAGATAATGGGTAATCATTTTTCAGAAACAGATCAAATTTACTAACCTGATAAATCCACTTAAAAAATTGAAAGAATGATTGATCAGACATAGCAGACAAAGTATGGCAAGCTGGAAACTTCAGAAACAGTGCAAAGACTAGGCGCAAAGCTGCATAAACACCCAACACGAGTATATATAACCGAAAATAGAATGAATCTGAGTTTTGTTGATTTCTTTCCTCCAGAAGTTTCCTGCAGAAATTTAAATACAGCTATAACTGACAAGAAGATAACAGAAGTAGACCAGGCAAAAGCATCCTAAATAGTAAAAACTAATAATACTTACACATATACATATCCAACAAACACTGAACTCAAACCCCACCAGAATAACCTAATAACAAGCCTTGAAATGGCCATGCCTCTCGCTGTAGTGTAAGCCCCAAACATAAGTAGCACATCTAAGAAGGCTGTGTAACAAACAATTGACCACACAAACAAACAAAAAGTAATTAGTATTAGGAGGGTGGTTCACATAATTTCATGCAAAATATTAATTCCAGAATGTTTGGAGGAAAAGAACCTTCTATGAAGTTCATTATGGCAAAAGTAGGCCCAGTGCTAAGCACCACTTTGAAAGTATCTAAATTAATACGCCCATGTCTGAAGGCTATAATCGTCAATGCCTGCAGTCAATAAGGAACATTGCCCATGAAATTGAAAGAGAACAAGTTTATATTATTCTTATATAACCGATATTTTGAAGCACAAAGTTCACCTGGAACATCAAGGCCAAAAAGATCCAGAGTCGATGGAAACTTCGGTATAGGTGGAGAAATGTGCGGTGCTCAACAAAAGAGCTTTTACCAGTCTGTCAATTGAAGAACGAAAATAAAATAAGCAAAACAATTAGCTAATGGAGATGAGGATCTAATAAAGTGAACTAATTGCCAAAAAGCTGGAAAGAGATGGTAACAGTAGCCAACAATATGCTACAACCATCTACCAACAAAATGTTGCCATTATGTTGTAATTTTGACAGAATTTGTTTGTATTTCTCTCTTACCCTGTGATTCCCTCATTTTCTCCATAAACAAACAGTATGTGGGGTTTTGCATTTCTAATGGCCAACCATATTTCAATAATCCTTAAAATGAAGGAAAAAAAAAAATTCTGATCTAATCAGCAGTCAATATCAATTAGCTAACTAGCCAAGACTGTGAAGGCATTGTCACAACGATGCACATTATAATAATACAAACAATAGATAATTGTTGCCCTTGTAGGTAGCACTTGTAAATTATCTTAGTGAAGATATTGGTTGAAGGACTCTACTCTCCATTAGCATACGCACACAAATGATACTCAAAACAGCTATTTCCAAACGAAATATGTCAACAGCAAAACCGTACCCACAAAACCCAAACAGGAACATACCACAAAATGCACAAATCCCAAAACAAGAATAACATACTCCCAAATCCCCCGTTGTTTTACACTAATAAATACCCACAAAATCCAAAAAAAGATAAAAACCATTAAAAATAAATGGATGAATCCATTAAAAGTTCAAAACCAAGAAAAGGCACTAGTTGTGCAGCATAGAGTGATAATAATGTGAAAAAATTATAATCTGACAGTGATACAACCAAATACATCTCAAAGCAATTTAAATTTGATACACAATGTTTTCACATTAAATAACGGATGCCAATGTAGCAAAAACTTCCACATCAATCCCACCTTCGAAAAATTTCAAGCACAAAAATCAGAGAATTATCTCTAATCCCCAATGCATCAACAACATATTAGAAATAGAATAACCAAATTTACAACATGAAAGTAAACTAGATCCTACCCGTTTCCTCTTTCTAGGCTTTACAAAGAATGACGATTCCTTTTTCATAGGCCAGTTCAACTCAAAGCAAGCAGGTGACCTACATTACATACTGCATATAAGAAAAGAATGATAGTCCAAACTCAACAGAAATGAACAGCCCTAAAAAAACAAACCAAAAATATTCATTGAAGTCATCATAATTCCGCCATGCTGAGTGTGCAGCTTTTCCATTATTGTTTGTCGCTGCTTCCTGCATGCATGTCAACAAGACAAGCAGTAGGTTGAGCAACTAATATATACACAAAATGCAGAAACAAAGCAGTAATGGAAAGAAAAATTCAAATGACAGTTCACTAACATGACAGTTCAAATAATATTGCATGAGTTACCATAATTGTTATTTGACCAGCAATTCAGCTACCAAAAAACCCAAAGAAAAGTAGACCTTTCTAACTTCAAAACCTATCTCCAAACGTTATCATATTTGTTGAGTAGTTTAAGTATTTCTGATGAAAACTTTGTATATTTGCGAAACCCATGAGATTGTGATATGAAGTTGAGAATACTATTGAGAAGGAATGAAAGAGTTGTTAGAAGTGTTAAGTCTGCAAGTTGAGATATTTTATATAATGAACATGTAGAAGGCAGCATGCTTAATTTTAGTTAGATTATGAACATTTATGGTCTCTACAACCGGATGGTAACCTTATGCATACCCATGTTCTATGATTGCTATGATTCCAATCATATGTTGTGATATTGAACCACCTCCGCGCCCCCGTCTCCCCCCCCCCCCCCGGCCCCCGGAAACAAGAGGACGAATGCAAACACAGTTTTCATTGCTCAAATTTTGCCTAACACACTCTTTCCATGACAGAAATTTCCTTCAAGTAAACACAAGTCAACCTTATATGCTTCCACAGTACAACATCCAGCACCTTCAAACCTAAATGTCAATCCCAACCACTAAAAGTAAACCAAAAATGTAGATTTTGTAATCAATGCAATTGATGTGTGCTTTTCATAATTATTAAATCACCAGTGGGCAGTTCAGGCAAATCTCCAGGCAAAATTTTATTTTCCTCGATGGAGAATGAATGACAACCACCATTAATGACAGCATAAGCATATGTTAAACTCAATCTGCAGTCCCAAGTTCTAGTAGGGGGCTGCTGCGACTCATTCATTCTTGGTTTTTACTTCACGATGTTTTACCATTCATTAGAAGGTCATAAGTAATTGTCAATTATGCAAAATTTCATGCATAACAGCAAACACATCTGTCACTAATATCCACATCCCATGCCACAAAAACTTCATTAATTGACAAATAACAAAATCTACAACCACAAATCAGAAAAGCACAAGTCACATATCTGCTCAGCAAACCACATAACTAAAACATCATTAATTTATGTAGGGTGAAATATGGAATACTGAACTTGATCAATCAATAAAACATAAAAATAAGAATTTACTAACCGCTGCCATCGTGTCATATATAGGACAAATTATTTGCTCAAGAAAGGAAACAGAACCACTGTCAGATTTACAACTTTTAGCACTACTAGCTTCTCTGTGATCCAATATAGCATCCAATTCCTTGGCCATCTGAATAGCAAAGTTAAAATGTCCCCAATCCCATTAATAGCAGAACACATAGCAAAAATAAGTAAGTTGCAAACTGAGATATCAGCAAATCATTTCTCCAAAGAAGGACAATAAACTGCATTGCAAAATCCCTGCAAAGGATTGGATTTACTTCTTTCCTCATTAGACCCACAAACACTACTAGACTGACTAGAAAAACTTACTACGATCAATTAACAATAAATAGGAACTAAACAAATGAAAATAATCATTCGACAGGAATTGATTCTTTCTAGCCAACATCGTACCATTTGAAACATGCCCCTTTTCACTCACTATGTTCACATTAAAACAGAACAAAAAATATCATATTTCTGTTGTCAATATCTCAACTTGCAACATACATTATGAGCAGCTCTACTAAACCTTCTATTATTAAAAATTCAGTTCTCTTAAATAATATTGAATGCAGCAGTTATGTTACCATTCTAAAATTTTATACTAGCTTGATTTTGTACTGGTTGGTCAAGTGCATTTAGCTCTTAGAACAATTTAGTTGTCCATTTTTAGAGCTGCACTTTCAGTTTACTATGATACGTATATTCGGTCATTTAAATACCACGCACGTCAAATGAACAAGTGGAATGGTCATTAGGCATAATCTAAAATTGTAACAGTAACCAACGGTTCAGTATAGTAAACAGCAATTAGATACACTACCCTGCTGTGTGAAGGGGGAGATTAAACAGTAGGGTCATGTTGGTACTTTTTAAACCACAACTGAAGCAAGATAAATAAGCCAATCACAATCCCAATGTAAACAAACACATAAGGAAAGTAGGAGTCTTACATGATGAAATATATAGCAAATGCACTCAGGAAGAAAGCGGATATTTGCAGCTTCACCCCATATGAGAAAATATAGTGAAACCAGAAAAAGCTTTCTGTCTGTATTAATAGCTTCAATACTGAAAAAATTGGATCGCTAAAATAAGTGCCAAAAAATAACAGCTGGGAAAAATAAAACTGAAGAAAAAATCAGTTTTCTGAGGTGACCTATTCCATACAAGGCGTATCCGCAAATATCTGCACCATTTAATGTAGTTATCCAGCACCTTGAAAAATACCTCATTTACAGCTTTCTCGTCAATTTTCTACGCATGGGAGAAAACAAAATGTTGTCAAAAGTGCATAAGTTCATTATATTTCCAGAAGAATTTCAGCAACGACTATGAACAATATGAAGTATAAACCAACAGATAAAAAATGTAGTAGCCTCTAAAGGCAATAGCTATCCAAAGTGAATCTATGAGCACATAGGTACAGAAAAATTGAGTGGACTCAAATAGTATGCCAGAAGAAAATGAAAATGAAAATGAATGGTAGACGTAGACCATATACAGCAAGTACTAAAGGGCCAAAAATTTTATTTTGCAAGACATCTGATAGGAACCCAAACAAGTTCATAACCAAACCTAAATAAATTTAGTCACATAGAAGTGTTGGACGCATTTGCAGAGGATAACAGCAATCAAAGTAATTCCACCTAAAATATGATATCTACAAGCCCATTGAACAAAATTAAGGCACCAACTAGACATCTGAGTTTGAACATTCAAACCACTCACTGGATCAGCCTGAACAGGTATGCCACGTCGGGACTGTGCATTTGCTCCAAGTTGGGACTGTGCATTTGCTATTGTAAGAATAACATTTTCACGCTGATTCCTTATGTTGTCTCGCTGCAGAAGAGAATGAGAGAGACACCATTAATTAAGAAACAAAAATGCATAAATTTAAGGACAAGCACCATATGAAGATTTCATTGAAACACAAATGATAATACAGCAATTAATCATCCATATCTTCAGAAAAAGTAGGTCATTAGAAGAAACCAAAATTTACAGAAAAGTTGGATCTGATGGTGCTAAATACTTTTCATTATGCACTCAAGAAAACTAGCATATGGACATCCAAAATACATGAAAATTTGAATAATGCAATCACAATTCATCAACAGTAGCAAGAATCTGTACTGCCAATGGTACAGCACCCATGCCAAACTACCAGACATAATACATCATTCATATGTGACATATGCAAGGTTCATATCCAAGTTTTAAACAACCTTCACAAGAAAGGCCTTCAAATAAAATATCATTCTTGAAGCACTCTACCAAGAAATAATTTGTTTTTACATAACAAGTGACGCTCAACATCAATGCTCTTTTAACATTCCAGTAAGCAGTTAAGTTTGACAGATGAAAAGAGGAAAATGAGAGGATATAATTAGACAATTTAAAACACAAGAAATCAAGTTCAGATGCATATTGAAATTCTGTATGCCCAATTTTCACAAACAACAAACCCCACCAGTGGTACATTATCACAATGCAGGTAATAAACAAACACTTATCTGTACCTGAAAGCCAAACACATATTCTAGAAGATCAAACATGTCTGCATCCCGTTCTCCAGAAATCTCAAAATCATCAGGAAGTCTGGGAAAGTGCTCCATATATTTAATGGCAGATACTGCGCCTCTAACCTAAAAAAATTATCCAATTAAAAAGGGACAATGAAAAATTTATAAGAATAAAAAATTGAATTGGACTGCTCAGCAATACATCTATGCATATTCATAAAGTAAAATCTTATATATGATCAATCTTTCAGAGGAATGGAATGTAAAGCAGATGAGATCATCAGCTGGGAATCACATAACAGTGCTGCTAAATTATATCAGCAATACGATATGCAATGTATTAAAGACACACTCACCTCGGGGAAAACTCCAATACAATTTGTTAACGATGGTGCTTCAATAGGGACAATATTATATGGGGTGAGTTCTCCAGCTTTTTTAATTCTTCGCAACTAGAAGAGCAAAAGATAAGATAATCAGTACATTGAAACTTATAATAAGTTCTACTCATAGCCTTTCCTTTTTTTGCAGCCTACACACAACTGCAATACAAATAGTGAAGAAAGAAAATTGCTATGTAAAGGGAAATTACTTGATTGTTAAAAATAGGCTCACACTAAAATCAAATTTATAAAGTAAGAAATTGTTCTTCATATTGCTACACTTCTTTCTTCTTTTTGGCTACAGACAAATTGCTGCATAAGCAGTAAAAGGAGAGAAATAATTGTGTGAAGAGAAGCTTATTTCTCATAAAAATACACTCAGAATTCAAATCAAATAGCTACAGTATGATCCAACGATATGGTAATGAGAACACAAATTAATAACTGTGATAGATGCACAAAGGAGAACTGCCTTCTTATACTCAATATAAAAAGCACAGTGATATCGATTTAAACTACTTCAAAGCTTAATATTTCAAATCTAGCTTGGCATAGTTTCGATCCCTACCTCCTCCATTATAAGTCTCCCGACACCATGAGGATCAGCATCTTTGCTAAGTGCCTCCATGACCTCTACTAAGGCCCTCAAAGTAGCAAATATCTTTTTCATCCTCAGAGATCTTAGTTCCATCCTAAACAAACAATTAATAATCAATAAGCAATGCAAACTTAGATTTGACTTTTATTGTTGATAAGATTACCAACAAAGTTTCTTATTTCCTACAATAACTATATGCTGTACAAATATAGGCAGCACCATTCAAATTATACCATCTCTTCCATGCAAAACATAGTTAATCAAAATATATCCCTAACTCTAGTGCTGGCTATGATCACAAGATATGAGAGGTTTTGTTATGAGCATTGTTTGTTTCCAAAAAGTAAGTTGTCCAACCAAAACATGTTTATCTCTGAAAAAATTTCATTAAATTCATCTTCTACTATTCAGTTGCAGTATTGAAAATGAATAGGGAAATGTTGAAATTAAAATTTTAAATTTATAAGAACAAAAAAAATCATTAAGAATTATAAAAATACACAATTTACAAGAAAATGTACTGATAAATGTGAGAAAGGTACATTAAAAAAGGCACAAGTGTTGGCTAGCAATGACGAATACTAGTAATCATATGTTAATGAGGGTGTTTATATGGTTCTGCTGCTTCATAAATATGTTAGTCAAAGGTGCGGAAAACTTTTTCCTCTATTGAAAATAAAAGGAAGTCGTTTTACTGAAAAAATGATCCATTTAACACTTTGATAAGGAATATATTCTGTTGACTAACAATTCTGAAGTACAAATACTAAACATCAAAAGATTACAAAAACATGGAAAACTTTAACAAACAAAACCCAATAGTAATATGAATCAACAATATGTATGGTACATTGACATCATTTGAATTATATTTGGCATGTTAAGATAGTCACATTACATAATTAACCAACACAATTTGTGATCATTAGTTCCTTAACTTATATGTTCACCAAAAGGCAGAAAAAGAGAGAATTTATTTGATAAAACCAACAAGGAGAAAGAGAAGCTAATTGTGAAGAAAATTTGAACATACTGTCCAAGGGTAGCAGTGCTAAAAGTTCCAGATTCCCGCCACTTTTGCTCCTCTCTTTGGATATCATCCACTCGGTGCCTTCTCTTGTAACGTTGGTAAAATTCCCAGAGATGTTCAATGTCATGACTGCGGTCTATTTGGGCACCATCCCTTTTGGCAAGTTTTTGCTGTAACAAAAAAATCAATTCATCAATCTCCAACTAAGACGTTCAAAATAAAACAGCATGAGCAAACTGATTAACATTTTCCCATTATTGTATTCAAAATGGCAATTATGATGAGGTTCTACCCAATAAATATGCAACAAGATGCAAAGCTGGGGCATACCTTAATTACAGACATTAAACCTGTCTTAAATTGGAGAACCCCTCGGCCATCACTGTTTGGATCCAAGTTTTGAGCCATGGAATATGCCTGCTCACACACTGATGAAACAGTAAAAATTAATAAAATTTACCATGATTCAAGTAAAGATAAGAATATTTGAATCACACGTTTGGGTGAAAAATGGGACTATCCAGTTGTTCACAATTTGTAGAAAGTTAAGCACGGATGTATATTTAGAATGGAAATAACAATGTGTAAATTTTATGCTGAAGGAAAACAAACTTCAACATGCTTGCTTCCCAGACATTTTGAGATAAGGTCATTGTTGCACTTCAGCGCATGCATTCATGGCAAGGCATACGGGAGATATGGGGCTCGAAACAAGGGGGTCAACAACAACAAAGATAGCAACCAGCAGACAGCAGCCATGAATGCCCATAGTTATAAAATATTATTTGAGACCTTACCCATAAATTCCTAATAGGAAGAAACAACTCCATTTCATAATCTCGACTAAAAGAGAACAATGAGAATTGAAAACAAGCAGAGCCATTTTACAATTTTTTAGCTATCCTTCAACCAAGCAGTTTTACATTCACAAAAGGTTGTTTGTAGTGAGAAAATACAATTCCTCTAGTTGAAAAGGGGCCCAGGTCATAGGCCCATTCCCCTAATGCGATATTATTCCAGGGCCCCTGAAAAACACCTCCACATAATTACACCAAACTTCAAAGCTGAAACATTGGAGTTTGCATAAGAAGAAGTGAGCAAAGACCAATCAATCACTATACTTGAATACACGTAAATCTTAAGAATGAAGCTCCATAAAATGTGCATTCTGATTAAACTTGATCAAAACTTATATATCTAACTCAGTTCATAGTGAACTTTTCTGAATATCCGCAGGAAATACCTAAGGTTGAATGTCTACCACAAGATACCTAGACAAGTTTAATTTATCTCTAATAAAACATGCAAATATTACCTTGCAACACTTGCAAAACCCTCATTGATGAGGAAGAAGAGTCAATTAGAAGACTTAATTCAATTATCCTTGTCTATTTAGCAAGTTGCACATTTATATTAATATTTAGTTTAGAATTATTAATTAAAGTAGATTAGGATTCCTATTTGTTTTCCTTGTTAGTTTAGGATATTTATTTCCTTATTAGATTAGGATTCCTATTTAGCCTAACATAGAGATTAAACTCAACATTGTAAGGGATCTTTCTTTTCAATAATAATTTCAGAATTTTCTTAAGGTTCATGGCTGAATCTTGTTTTCCTAAGGTCTTCGATTAGATCTTGTTTATATTTCAAGGGTTGATCGTGTATCGATCCTTGTCTACGCTTATCCCACTGCGTCACTCATATACTTTTCAACTAAAATAAAAGCATAGTACAGAATACCATGAGCTTACTTTAATATAAAAGAAAAGGTCTCTACACTTTCTTACCTCTTGAGCCCAGTGTCACAAATTGCTAAATTTTATAAAATGCTAGTTCTAGTCCATTGACCCAAAACACATTCATCAGTAACAAGATCAAATAACTATATACAGATCATAATTTAATGCCAAAAATAATTCTGCACCCCAAACTTCTTACAAGATTGTAAGAATGTATTTCATTTTGCTTTTTCCCCTCCTGCAGCAGGGTCATCCATATCAAACATTATGGATACAACAATATAACCAGAAATGAGTGCTTCTGCATAGCCAATAATTGTAGAAGCCACAATTCTTCAACTGGGATTTGATACAACACTAAAATCTATCTAAAAGCAAGATGGAGAAATATTTTAATGGATAAATATTCAGGCTATCAATTTACATCGTGCAAAATATCATCATTATCCAGATATAATAAAACTCTCCAGTATTGTTGTCCAAAGAAACAGACAATTTTACTCAATGAAGTAAGATCCTTATTTATAGGCGACAGATATTTTGTTTTGTATTTATTTACAGAATTGGACAAACATAACACAAACTAATAACCAAATATAATCATTCAATCTATCTTTTCCTATATCCATTGATTACATAAACTACCCAAAAAAAAAAACATCGAGGAGTACTTTGGCGTAGACGTTAACCATCCCCCCGAAAAGCACTAGTGTGTAATTGAACTCGAGTTCAAATCAAGAAAATTAGTAATTCACAAAAGAAGCACTTCCAACTACTGCATAATCGACCATTACTGAATTCAAACCCAAACAAATTTTAAAATAAAATGATAACAACAACATTAATCAACTGTAAAATCCACCCCTTCTAAACCAGGAGGTAAAAATAAAATAAAACTTACGAATTCTGGCGACAACAGGATCTTCGTCTTGAATCTCATCGGCAGCCTGCAAGATGGAATCAATGTTGGTCGTACGAACAAGCGATGGCGGTACAGCTCCTGCAATGCCACTAGGAGTTCTCTCATGACCTTGTCGAGCAGTTCTGAGCTGTTCTCTGGTCAAGGTGGCTCGCACCAGCCTTTCCCAGTTATCGTAAACCCTAGCCATTATTACAACACCCGAACCAGACAATCAAATCCGTACAATATCATGAAAAAATAAATATGTCTAGCAAATGATTCAGTCCAAATTGAAGAATTCGGCTCTGCTATTAAGCTAGACTAGATCTACAAACGGTTCAAAATGAGGTTTAACGAAGAAAGGTAATGAAACGCGGGGATAGCGGGAAAGGAAGAATGCTGAGATGATACAGGGTAATATTACGGTTTTACCCTTAAATACGATTGCGCGTGGGAGGTTCCATAATCCTTCTTAGCTAAGTTATGTGCCAACGTATTGGAACTCTTAGAATTAAAAACACATATCAAATTAATAACACCATGCACTCTTTAAATTTATTAATAATATCCTTAATTTTAATATGAGGCTGACATTTTCTTTATATTGCATCCATAATCTGTTTTAATAATGCAATTTCTCCAATGTTATTAAAAAGCCAATTCATCTACATCATGAAATATAAGAGCTTCTAGAATCAAAAGACCTTTGTAAAAATTCAATCGCCGCAATCTCCCATCTACTACTTCCCCATCTGTTCTTTCTGCCACTACTGCAATAACTCCATATAACTCATTTTTTGCACTGCAACTTCTATATTTATCTTTAACAAACCCACCGGAGGTGGTATTTAATGACTTTGAAAGTAAGGTGGTATTCAATCATGACTTTTAAAAATTTTTAAAAAGTCATTCAAAGTCTATAGGTATTCAATTATGACTTTTAAATACTTTTAAAAAGTCATTTAAAGTCTGTAAGTATTCAAAAAGTCATTGACTTTTACAGATAATGACTTTTAATGACTTTTTAGCTAAAAATACATATAGAAGAGTGAACAAATTCTCTTATCTTTTTGCACAATACTTTTATAGATTTTCATAGACTTTTACATAATCAATCTCCAACTGACAATCAAATCGAGCTACCAAAGTTGCTTCTACTCAACCGAATTAGTAATTCCATCATTTCTTTCTCTCAAACGGTGCTATTACTACCCAGTACCGACCCACACTACTGATAAAGAGATATTGATAATGAAAAAATATTTTTAAATTGTTATTTTTTTATATACTGTGTAATTTTTATTTTAATTTATACAGTTTTATATACTATTTTAAGAATTAATAATTTTTATTAAATAAAAAATATAAATTTATTATTATAGTTTGATGATTTTGTAATTGATACCGTGTATCATAATTTCTTTATTAATGAATTGAACAAAATTTTATTATTTGATAAATAATTGTTGTTGAAATATATTTTTATTAAAAAAATTATAATCCATAAAAGTAAAGTCTTTTAAAATCCATCAATATCCATACAAGTCTTTAGAAATAAAGTCTTTAAAAGTCCTTAAATGTCTATAAAAGTATTTAAAAGTAAAGTCTTTGAAAGTCATTCAGAAATTTTAAAAACTCTACAAAAGTCTTTAAAAATCTA
>CATIWJ010351809.1:0-13319 GCA_949640765.1 Croton laevigatus | reverse complement strand
ACCATGGTCTCACCATCTTCTTTGCTCTGACTGGTCTGATTCTGCTCCTTTGAAAGCTTTCGACAATCCTTCCTTTTGTGTCCGTAAATACCACAATAGTTACAACGACCCTCGAACCAAGTACTGTTTTCATCTGGCTTTCTTCGCTCACGTGATCTCCCTCTACTTTGGGATCTTCCTCGACTTCGACCTCTGCCTCTGCCTCGACCTCGTCCTCTGCCTCCGCTTCTGCCTCCCCCTTGTCCATTATTTTCTGAGACAAGGGCATATGACTGATCAGATCCGGCTTCTTTTCTATGAGCTTTCTCATTTATCAGGGCATCTGTAACCATCTGCATCGTTACTTTACCACCAGGGGCAGAGTTGCTGAGAGTAACAACGAGCGTCTCCCAACTGTCAGGCAGAGAACTCAGAAGCAATATAGCCTGCTCTTCATCTTCGAGAATCCATTCAGCAGCACCGAGCTGATTTACGAGATCCTGAAATAGACTCATGTGTTCTGTTACAGAGGTACCACTATGCAATTTGTGGTTCACTAAACGTCTCATCAACAATGTTTTATTTCGAGCAGTTTTGGCTTGATACATACTTTCAAGCTTTTCCCAGAGTCTGTACACACTCTGTTCTTGAGCAACATGATGGTATACACTATGATCAATCCACTGTCGAATTTGTGCAACGGTTTTCTTATTCATCTTAGTCCATTCTTCATCGGTCTTTCCACAGGGTTTAATGCCTTTGTTGTCAAGCGGCTCAGTTAAATCCTTCAAAATCAGCAAGTCTTCCATACGAGGTTTCCACATGTTGTAATTTATGGAAGTGAGCAGAATCATGGTATTCGAAGATGATTTCTCCATGATAAAGTATAGAAAACTTGCTTACACCGGATTCTGAAAGCAAAATCAGTCCAAACGGAGCTCACGGTTGAATCCGAAACGCTGAAAAATGGTGGAAACCGGTCTGACTTCTTGAAAAACCGGCCTGGAAGGGCCTGAACTGGACCTCAAAATGTATTGAACCGAACCTATTCGATTCGAACCAAAGGTCTGAGCTGAAGATGACGTGGCAGAATAGGAGAGGGCCACGTGGCAGAATCTGAGAGGCTGACTGGTCAACTGACGTGGCAGAATAGGCTGACGTGGCGGCTGACGTGGTGGACTGATGACGTGGCAAGGTGACGTGGTAAGATGACGTGGCGTTGACTAGGCTGGGTCGATGACGTGGCGCTGACGTGGCAGGTTGACTGGGTCGTCTTCCTCACAGGTTGGCGCGTGAGGCGCGTGACCTCGAGTAGGCGTCTGGTTTTTCTGACGCGCCGGCAGTTTTTCCTCTCGAAAATTTCATAATACTCCTTTCGTCGAGCCTGACCCAGTGAAGTGATCGGATTTCACGTTGGAGCAAAATTTGAAAACTCGAATTTTTGACAGAATGAGTTTTTTGGAGAAAAATTTGAAAACACTCAAACAAGCTCTGATACCAGTTGTTAGGGTTGGAAAATTCTTCTATTAACAACAAAATAGAATTACAGGAGGAGAAATCTCACTCAACTACAAAAAACCAACCCTCTACATAAAAAGCTTACAATTTTCTCTCAAAGAACACTTCTCTCTTTCTCTCACACTCACTCTCTGTTTTCTCTCTCATTATTTTTGCTCTCAATAACAATACAGAAGACACCTCTCGTTCTTGTGCAGAGAAAGGCTTTGGAGCAGCATCATTCTCTTTTCTAATTGGAAGACCAAATAATGAATTAGTTGGAAAACATAATAATGTCTTTGTTGGAAGACATAATGATCATATTATTTTTGGCTTTATTGTTTGACTTAATAATGGCTGGACTATTACACTCGCCGCAATCGGACTCTAGGAGTTCGTTCATGACCCTTTTTGGCCCTTAACTGAACTAAACCTTAAACTACGATTTAAACTATTGTAAGATCATGCCAACCCATCTTGAAACATCCTAGAACCCGAGGGGCCAAACCATCTGATCCTTGCTTGAATCGACCTTGGTTGAACCATAACCAATGATTTATGGTCCCTAACCGTACCGTTCAATATTTAGCTCAGATCCGATTGAGTAATTGGCTCTCAGTTGTTTTCTAATTATTTTTTTTTCAATTAATCTCTTCTCTCCATCACGTAACGGTAAATTGGAACTATATTTCGCTTTGATTCTAAATTCAAATTAGGTATACAGACAGATTTATGGTTTAATCCCAAGCTGTGGGTTCAATAAACCTAAAAAATCTTTTTTTCCTATTTTTTTTATTTAATTTCATTTTTCTATTTATTTCTAGTTTAAGATCTGTTTACAACTAGTTTACAACCAGTTTCTGTTTAGATTTTAGCATGTTATAAGCTATGTATAGCTTATTTATTAAGTTTATTAGTTAGTTTTTTCACTTTTACGTTATTTTCGTTGAGTGTTTTTGAGTAGGAACAACTTTTAAGTTGAAATCAAAATCCAATTGCATCAAACCTGCATTAATTATCCAAGATTTGAGCTAATGTTTATCCTTATTATTTTCTTTTGGTTTGATTTTCTCTTGTTTTATTGTTTATTTTATTAATTATTTTAATTTATGCATTAATAGTTTATTTCTACTTAGCTTAATTTTACCTCCACATTTAAAAATCTAATCTTCAAATCCATTTTAGTTCGGAATTAATGTCTTATCAATATTAGGTTTTTGCCATTTAGGTTAAACAAAATCATTTCTTTTTAAATTTAGGTTATTCCTTAATTTTCTTAAAAATAGATAAATTAAGATTGTGACTCTTTCAAATTATTTTTTTGTGTAACGCGAGTCCCATTCGTATACACATCCGTATTTGGATGCTGCAGAGGTCTATTAAAAAGGTCCCAATACAATTTTGAAACAATTGGTGAAATAACAATTATCCTACTTTCCATTTTAAAAAAAAAAAATTAGCACATATCTTTTATAATTAATAAAATAGCACTTTAGGCTAAATAAGACTTATAGATTTTTGGAATACATTAATTTAATTAATTGATTAACTAGAAATTAAAAAATAAAATCCGTCAAATATAAGTTAATATCCTTAATATAATTTAGAATCTTTCCATATTTCACCAGGTGGCTGGAAAACTGGCCATAGACACAGCTGAGAGATTTTCGGCGACTTTTGTCGGAAAATTAAATCAATATTTATCAATATAATTAAAAAATGAAAATGTCAATATAAATCAATATATCTCAATATCTGTCAATATAATTTAGAAGGTGGCCGGGAAAATGGCTACCGTTATAGCTGAGCAGTTTCGGTAACCTTCATCAGAAAATTAAATCAGTATTTATTAATATAAGTCAATATAACTTAATATACCTTAATAATACCAATCAACATAAAAATCAATATAACTTAATATAAGAAAATATATTATTTAATATAACTCAGTATCAGTTAATACAAAAATCAATATAACTCAATATTGGTCAATATGAAATCAATATCAGTCAATATATATCAAAATTATCAATTAATATAGCTCAATATCACAAACATTATAACTGAATACCAATAAATATAAATCAATATTACTCATTATATGTAAATATAAGTCAATAAAAATTAGTAATAATCAGTTAAGTAATAATCAATAATTGTCAATAAAATTTTATTGACAGATCATCTTCATCTTCTCCATCAAGTGGAAACCTTAGCCGCCACTACCGGATATCGGAAATTTCAACGGTGATAAACCTAACAAATCATATATCATCAGAAACCTCTCGACTCATAGATTCTAAATATGGTCTTAGTTTTTTATGATTTCATCATATGAAGCTGGAATATGAAAAAAAAAGCCATATTTTACTAAAAAGCCACCGAAAAATGGCAACATCATCGATCAACCATACCATATCTGAAAGAGCTCTAAAAGGGCGAGTCGTTTGACACCAAAATGGTTGCATAGGGTCACCGGAGGGCGATGAAACATTTGGTGAAAAATTCAACAGAATTTTCAAACTTCCGACCAGCTGCCTTTGACCAGAGCGTGCGGTCTCCTCCGACATCCAACGATAGCGATCTTGAGGTTGGATTCGCCTGAACAATAGATACCTGCTGGTGAGGCTAGTGTAGGTAACGGTGGCAATGGTAGCAGAAAGGGGCTACCAGAGGTGGGCAAATATGCCTTTGACCAATTTTGAATTTTTTTATTTTTTATTTTATTTTTAAAATTATTAATAATAAAAATTAAAAAAATAGTGGCACATATGTAAAAGTACTTGAAATGTACTATATTTTTAAATATCAAACTCAAAGTGCTTTATTTTTAAAAGAAAATTCAAAAGTGCGTAAACCATATAAATTCTTTATAAGTTTTTCTATTCATAATGTTAAAGTTCAAACTTTGAACCTTATTTAATTATTTAATTGGTCTAGAGTCTAATATCTTTAGACCAAACTACTAATTGGCTAAATAAACAATGAAATTTAACTACCCTTAAAAAAAAAAAAGAGGTTGTGTAAAAACAATATACTAGTAGTAATTGGGTGAAGGCAACTTCATCAAGGCTATGTAAGGATATTATGATGGGGAGTTGGAGGCTAAATTAATTGAAGCTTTAGCTCTTCAAGATGTCTTGAATTATCTCTTGCTATATGATTGAGAGCGGGTATATTTTTATTGATTCTTAAATTATCTTTTACTTTTTTAACAGTGGAGTGATAGACTTATTTAAATTTAGTTTGGTTACGTAAGATTGCAAATTTTTATTAGACTTTAAAATCAGATGGATTAGAAGACATTAACGAAGGAGCGCATAGACCAGCTAAGCCCCGTGAATGCTTCTACTCATATTTGAGGAATTGTCCCAAATTGTTAAAAAAAAAAACAACTAGTAATTGGGTGAACAAAAGGACATCATTTGAATGGAAATAAAGTTTTTGGTATTTTGGTATTTCCTTCCTCTCAGCCCTTCTCACCGTCGTAGTCACATACCCCACCCGTTTTCCCTCATTTTCTTGGCAACCCTTGTATTCTTGTATATATCATATCACCTGCCTACCGTCACTCTATCAATTCCTTCTTATTTCATTTCATTTCCATATTCAGCTCACAAATTTCATTTATTTTTACAATTGTCAAATTCACAAGTTTACAAAATTAAATTCATTTTCATCTATCAACTCTCAATTCTAGTAAAGGAAATAAAATTATAATCAATATAGAGTACTTAATCCCACAACAGTAATAGCTTTTTAAAGGGGGCTAGGGTGGTGTAGTGATAAGGCTTTTTTTGGATACAAGAAGAAAGTTTAAAGACCTATACTACACTAGATACAAGGGGAAATGTGAGCTCGAATCCGGGCAAACTTGCCTAGTAAAGAGAGGCACAACCAACTAGTCCAGCTGCTTGATTCGTAGTGATAAGGCTTTGAGTAATGTATGTAGAGGGGCAAGGTTCTTAAAAAAAAAATTAGCTTTTTACATGTATCCTATTTTTTTTTTCTGTAAAAAAAAAAAAATCTATAACCCATCATTTTAATTTTTTTTTTTGGCAAAGTTAGATAACTATCCACCACCGTTTTGTCATATCATTTGTCTATTTAGACCTCTCCAATAGCCAGCGAAGCAGTGTTGCTCTTTCTTTCTATGGCTAGTAATACTCCTCCATCACCTTCATTTCCTCCTTATAACAATAATAATAATCCTCAAAAAGACGACCTTCTCTTTTCCGGTGACCGGAACTTCGCCTTCCATGGCGAAATCATGCTACTAGTTCTTGTCTTGCTCTTCACTGTCTTTCTTCTGTTTATTGCTTATATTTTATGTAAGCGGCAGTCTAGCGAGTCCACTAAGCTTAGCCAGTCGGAACTCTCATCGCCGGCGGATTCTTCTACATTAAAAGTTAAGTCTAAAGATGGGTTAAATTTGATGCCGGGAACATCTCAGGCACTGCCATGACAATTGGTGCTCAGGATGTCATTGACGGATTCTTGACCATGTGGAGAGCAAAGAATTAATCGCCGATCAGCTAGCTACATGCCACATTTCTGCTTGCAATTGGTGAGAAATACAACAGATGTGGGAGATTTTTAATTCTCAGGGTTACCAAATATACATATTATTAGTGTTAAATTTATTAATCATGAGTGTAGTGTATGTGTTCAGCCTCTTAATTATTTCCTGTAACTATAGATTTGAACATACTTATGGTCATTAATTGATGGATTTAATGTTTGGCATTAGCATACTAATTGCTAGATTAATTTTTTTCAATTTATGTCAAATTTGGCCAAGGCTTACGAATTCAATTCCGAGCGTGACATTTGATCATATTTTCTTAAAAAAGGAAGTCACAAAACTCATTTTTCACGATTAGGTAACAGGTTCAAAATTTATGTTAATTTTGTTTTCTTGTATTGATTGAGTGCTGATGAGTTGTTTCCAATAAATATAGCATTATATCAGAAATCTTGGTCCAATTGAAAATTCATCCAGTTGAATCTGGCATAATCCATCTTATGCAAGATTATGATTAAATTATAATGATTGATTAATTCAAATTACTGATTTTCGGAAAATGTGCACACACTAGATAAATATTGATCAAGTTTTGTTCCTCAAATTGCTGTTGATATTTTTTTGATCTTCATGATGAGGAAAATTCAAAAGATTTTTTTTTTGTACAATCTACTCAAAAGCTAAGGAAAACCTTCACATAGGTCAGTGACCTAGGTGAAGTAAGCTCTCTGGCTATATATGACAAGATAATTTTGAATCCTTAAACAAATTTACTTGGTAGTCAAGGAGTCAAGGCAAGTCCATTTGATTCACTAGTGTTTTGATTAGATGTTGAATGTGTTATATTTCCTACTGTCTCTCTTTTCATAATTTGGATAAGGCACTCTAAGCTATGGAAGAAGAAATGTAAGTCAAACCCGGATTTTTTTAATAAAAGTGTCAGATCCCTTACTACTATGCTATCCACTTTGTCTTAATTTTTTTTCGTTATTTATAATATATACTACCTCCGTTTTTGTCACTTTTTTACATTAAAATCAGCATAATTAGATTCAAGTTTGGTGTTGATAGTTTGATAGGTTGAGCTAGGTAGATTAAAATATTTTTAAGTTAGTTATAAAGTATGATTACTGTACTTAAATTATATATAAATAATACTTTAATTTATCTAACTTAATCCATCAAACTATCAACACCAAACTTAAATCTAATCATGCTGATTTCAATGTAAAGAATTGACAAAAACGGAGATAGTATGTTTTAGAAGATATTAATAGATGTTGAGAAGGTAATTTAGGTTTCTTTTCAAGTGTTTGTTGTGATTTGTAGTTTTTGTGAGTCTTGTGATCTGATTGTAATTTTGTCTTGTAATTATGATATTTAATAATGGAATTAAAGTACACGTGTTGGAATTTTGCTATTGATTGATGAATGATTATCCTATGAATGGGACCAGCGTAGCAACCACAATAATTGGTTTTTTGACATATGTTTATATCTGATTTTTGCGAATGTTTTCATCTACTCATTTAGATCTAAACAAGTAGACGGAACCGAAATTTGGCAAAAAAAAAAAAGTAGACGGAACCGAAATTAAATTGAGATGGCCGATTTCAAACTGAGGCAGACAAAATTTTGTTTTGTCTTAAATATCTTTATGATAATTACATATGTGCCCTCTGTACTCACCTCTCTTAAATTAGTGGTACGAGTAACTTTAACAGTTTTTGCCCTTTATTTATCCTTCCCGATGTTCTTCCCCATAACCCTGCGTGATGAGGCGTCACCAAGGTGTGACTAATTTTTTTGAGTTTGCAAGAATAGTTAGGCATCGGTTGAGACTTAATATTCCTACGATAGACTTTGAAGAAATTGTGAGGAGGCAGTAAGAGACTATAAGCAGTTTGTAGAGAGGTTTATAAACATGATCTATTTATAAGATTTAAGATAAAATGTTTGGGAATAAACGTTGAATATTAATGCTTCTTTGCTTTCTATTTGGAACACGTTTTTGTTTCAATGTACCAATATGTCATTCAATTACTAAAAATACATAGCATTCATTTTGCATTAGTAATTATCCTTCCTATTATTTATTTGAGATAGTTATAAAAATGTAGATTGTAGTAAATAACATAAAGTTTCAGAAATATAGTAAATAGTACATTTAACTTAAATTAAAAATTAAAATCCAAAACTATACCTCTTCGGGCATATGGCTCGTATACTACCGTATATGAATATCCATGTCTTAAGGTATATGACTTGATGTCTCAGAGGCTAAAATAAGAGACTAGTAGAGCTGTGGTCCATCTTGAGTTAGGTTGGGTAGCCGATCTTGAAAACAAGAGAAAAGAAAGGGGTGATGCCGTAGTAGCCACTCTGAGGCTTAAGTTAGATAGAGGATCGTCCAATATTTTCAAAAGGAGATTAGAGAGAATAGAAAGATTACCTATCAACAGTGAAACATTGAAATATTTATAGTGATGAGTTCTTAGCGGTTGCTTGCACGTTATCTTGTCAGAGTGGCTTAGGCTTGAGTAAGGGCTGTCTGATCAGTTATCCATGCCGCAGATAATGATTATAAAGAGTATAGTCTGGGTTGACCAAAGGACAATCCTTGGGCGTCCTATGGACATTGTCCTATAGAGTTCTTAGCGGTTGCTTGCACGTTATCTTGTCAGAGTGGCCATTACAGTGTATAATCCGGGGCCCATACTGGGATTATAGGCTGTTAGGATTGAGTAAGGGTTGTCTGACCAGTTATCCATGCCGCAGATAATGATTACAGAGAGTATAGTCTAGGTTGACCAAAGGACGATCCTTGGGCGTCCTATGGACATTGTCCTATATGCATGTAAGGTTGGACATCTTTATGCCGACCCTAAAGATTCTCGATTATCCGATCTTTGCGAAATTGAGACGATATTATCGATCCTGAGCTTTAGCCGATCCACTAGAGAGCCTTTGCAGCATCATGGCTCGTTTGGTGTTGACCACAATGAGGGCGATATCATCATCACTCATATACCGCGTATAATAGACCCATAATCATGCTGCATTTCAACGAAAACCAAACAAATTTTGGCAAGATACTAGTCGAAATCATGTTGGCAACTCATTAGACGCCTGAATCACCTCAAAAATGGTGTTTCTGGCCGAAAAAATGCAACAGACCAAAACTCAATATTTCTCGACGAACCTGCACTAAAAATCGAAGGATTTTTGGCCAAAACTCAATGAAAATAGCTAGGAGTTGTTGCTCGCAGCTTGATTCCCAATAGAAATTGCAAAGAAATGGCCTAAAATTTGACGAAAAATGAATGGTGGCACTGCTCTGCAAATCAATTTCATGATCACGACGTTGCATATTTAAGGATCGTGTTTTTATCAATTTTCGATCATCCAACGTTGAATCTAAGGGTAATGGACGACTAGCTGGTGCAAGAGTTGTTATCGATATCCTTCATTCGCCCTTTGGCTGCATGTGGTGGGGTAGCGGTGGAAGTTTCTCCCTTTTTGCTTCTATTTTTTTTATTTTATTTTAAAAAGAAAACTAAAATAAAATAAATAATAAAAGAGGGGTTTAAAATAAAATCCTAAAAAAATGTACTATTTACTTAATTTTAAAAATATTGTGCTATTTATTAAAAGGAAACTAAAAAATGTAGTACTTGTTACCATTTCCCTTTTGAAATAAATAAAAGTTTTTTTTCTTAAATCAATAGTGTATACTATAATGTGGAAAGGAATAAAAATATAGTATAATATTCTTGTGCTTTCTTGCAAACTTCTTAGTAACATAGCAAATTTTCACAAAACTCTTGTGGTAAGAAGGGTATGAAACAAGAGATACAAAAATTATAGTCAAGAGGAGAGTTTCTAGCAACGCCGAATTTAGCTAGATAGATTGTCACAAAATAAGTTTTTGATCTTTGAATATGACAAATAACATTATGTGATAGTTTTAAAAAGATAGTACCAATATAGGATGATGCCAAATGAATCAATCAGATAGTCTACTTGGTGGACACACGGTAAGACTATAAATATGATGTCTTCAGTTTAGGGGAGAGAAAGATCAAGCTCCAAAGTTTTGAGAAAAAATAAACCCTAAAACTCCAGTGAACTGAAGACGTAACCTCACTTTAAAGTTAAAAGGCTCATCCGACAGTTGTCAATAAAGTTCGTCAAGATAATTCAAGAGCGAGTCCCTGACATTTGTATTTTCATCAAAGTCATTTTAACATAGATTTAAAATCAAGTTATCGTGACCATCGCTATGTGCTCATGACACAAATCAAACTCCAAAGCCTTGATAAGAAAAAGATGCAAGCTCTCCCTAAAGTACAAAGCATTGTCTAATGATCGTCATCAAAAGTTTTACACGAAGATTCAAGATTAATTATGTGCAACCCTCATTTTGTTTTTGTGATACAATAGGCAGAAATCAAGCTCAAAAGACTCCACACCTTCTTCTCAATCCATGCCCACTATTTTGGCTAGGTTTCGCACCCCTAAAAATGGAACTCTTGTTCTGGTTCATAATGAATAAAGCTGTTCCAACCAAAGATTTTCTGATCAGAAAGCACATCATTGTTGTTCTAGCTTAATCTCCTCAATTTCTTCACACAATGGAATTCACTCTCCCCACCCTTTAAAATCTATCATCACCATTTATGGTCAACCCTATTTTTCTCTGTGATCTGGACCATTTGGAAAACTTGTAATGAACTTATCTTCAACAACACTAAAACCTCTTCTGCCCTCAAAATTTTTTATCTATGTTTCTATCGAGCTTACATTTGGTGCAAAACTAAAACTGCCAGCTTTCCTTAGTCTCTTAACCAAGTTTTCAACTCCTTCCCCTTTGTTTCAATTTGGCAACTTCCTAAGCCAGCTCCCATTGATATTGTTTGGAAACCACCATCATCTCCCTCTGTTAAATGGAATGTTGATGGCGCTTTTAGTTCCAATTCGAATGCAGGTAGTACCGATGGAATCCTGCGTAACTCAGATGGTATTGTGTTATTTATGTTCTCCTGCCCACTTCACCACTCCAGTCCTACTGAAGCGAAACTTGAAGCTCTGGCTAAAGCCATCAACATCTCCAATTCATTAATTGGCCAATGGAGCCATTTCATTTTCGAATCTGACTCAAGCACTTTAGTCAACTGGTTCTCAAACATTCCCCTGCCCGCCCGCCCCCCCTCCCCCTAGGACCTTTGGGGCACAATTGGCTCGGCTCGTAACTCTTTGAAAAGCTAGCAAAACAACTCCATTTGCAAAGTATCGAGATCCTTTAACCACTTTGCTGACGATTTGGCGAAGCACGGCTTATCCAGGTCTTAATCTTTTGAAGCAAATCTTATGTAATTTGCTACTTTTTAAACTTGTATCATTTCGCTACTTTTAAACCTGTAACTCTGGGTTTTCATCAATAATATAACTCAGTTTATCCAAAAAAAAAGCTCAAAAGCCATATCCTCCGAAGGCTTTCATCAAATCTAAAGATAGAAGGTTCTTCTAATTCAAGTCAAGATCAAGTCAAATACCCTTAATTCATCTTCATCAAAATTAGCTCCACCCTTGCATTGTCTTCAATGCTCATCAACTATAATTCAAGATCAAGTCTCAGAGACACTGGAGTTATCTTTAAGATATTCTTCATCGATTCGAGATCAAGGCATGATGACCATCACTTCGTACTTTACAAAGAGAAAAATCAGATAACCTCTTTCTTAATATTAAAAAGAAACAAATAGATATTATAATCTCTTTTTTTTTGCCTTGTATTATTATTTTTCAGGAATACTAATTTTTATTCAAATAGATATATATGAAAACCAATCACAAATTTGATAGGGTTGGGAATGAAAGTTAATTATCAAATTTCAAACATTTTTAGCTTTATACGCGGTGTCCATCAGTTTGCAATTCATAACCCATTTTTCATTGAAGACAAGCATGTTTTTACGGCGCCAAATAAACGAAGATGTAATGAAGAGAATTAAAATCCAAAGTAATGAGTTATCTTCGTGTCTAATAAAATTTTAATGATTACCATTGCCAGCCAGATTGGAAAAGGAATTGGGCAAGAATGATTATGATTACCGTTCATCGTTGCTAAATATGATTATCGTTTGATCCAAAACCCGAATAGGTCATCAATAACATAAAGTTCGAGTTCTTAAGAAATTTTTGAAATTACTTTTATCTTATCTTTCAATATTTCTTGAGTCATATACTGTCTACTTCAATCCTAACTTAAAAGAATATAGAGTATTTGGTTTCATAGTGAAGTACTTGAATATGTAATGTAAAAATTAAAAATATAACAAAATGTAGATCAATATCAAAATTGCATGGTATGCAATTCTATGACTTGTTTCAGAAATTAATGTATTTACATGACGAACAGATGTTGGTCAAAGAGCTATAAGCGGCTTAGATTCATTTAAGTCTCAGATAGAGACCGGGTTAGCTTCCAAAAAAGTGGGGAAAGAGCCTCTAATGCATTTACTTTGGTGGCTCTGTTCTAAATATAAAGCTACACATGGCTAGAACATTAGTGAATATATTTCAAGGGTTTGGTGAGTTAGCCAAATGATTTACATTGTACTAATTTAGATTTTAAGATGGAACACAAATGATGCTATTAATGTAAGCGAAAAAATTTATATATTATACCTCTGCATTTATGACAATTAATACTAAAAAAAATTTAACATCAGTTGATTTCTTTACATACTTAAATAGGATCCCTGGGTCCTCTCTATCTATACATACACAATTATGGTAAGAATTTTCATCAGTTTGGTGAGATTAGTTGTTAAGACATAAGGATATTATCAGAATCATAATTATAAATCTTAAAAAGAGGAAACCATGTCTGTGTTAACGATGTACATGGATCACATATATTTCTTTTTGGATTCAACCACATCCAGTTTGGAACGCCGAATTCGACTCGGCAGGACCACTGAGGCCAGCAAAGCTCTATCAAACCTACCCAGTTTTAATGCAGCTAGCTGCATTCCAAGACTCAAATTCGAGACCTTTGATTAAGCTCTAGTATACTATGAATATAAACTTATGGTGTAGCAACTGAACTTAAATCAAAATCGAAAATGCAGAATATGTAAACATATAAAACCAAAAAGATTAATTAAAAGGGAGAAGAGAAGAAAATGTTTGAGTATTAATATATATATAGTGGTTAAAGACAATCAGAAAATGAATATATGTTTATGAGCAAGTACCTCAAGATCTCACTTAGAATAATGTGTAATTCATATAGTCAGATCCAGAGTACTTG
>CATIWJ010351616.1:0-39785 GCA_949640765.1 Croton laevigatus | reverse complement strand
ACATTATGAAAAAGATAAAAATTAATAAATTATTTTAAAATTGATGGTAAAATAACATATAAAGTAATTGCATCCTAAATTATAAGTTTAAAGAAAAGTGGATAAGATTGAGGTATTAAATTATGTTGTGATTGGCTTTAAATTATTAACGTACGTAGAAATATAATATAGAGTACCTATATGTACATCCATTATCAATGATATTTAGAATAGAGTTCATATTACCTTTTTTAATTGAATTATCTTGTATAGATCAATTAATTTAATATAATTTTAGAAATACATATTTAATCTTAAAAAATTGGCATGCATATATCTTGTAATATTGTCAAAAAAAAAATACTAAAGTTTAATATTTTTGCTGCTACTATAGAATTTTTTAGCGGTTTGATGTATGAACGATCTTATGAATGTATAATAAGAAGATAAAGTTTCCTAAAGAAGATATAAGAGATAAAGAATGCATTCATTCTATGATGAGAACGCACATATAATATAATATCCAAGCTTGGCGTCCAAGCAACCCAATTTTGATTAATAGAATATTATGTTATATTCTCCATGAAATTTATAAAAAGATCTAAGAGTTTGATAGTTCAGTTGGTCAAACGCTTAGGCTTTATCAGTTGGTCTCAAATAAAAAATTAATGGGGCATAGAAAATTATTTGGCATAAATCTGTTACTTAACTTATAAGGCTTATTTAAGAAAAACCTCTAAAATCAAAAGTTAGGACCTAACCTAATGTTCAATCGACAAAGAAGGACTTGAAAAATTACTAATCATTTTGCCCTTATTAAGGGCTTATAACTTATACCAATCTTGTTCTCTACAAATGATAATTAGTGAGATGGGGTCGGACCCAAAATTGCCAGAATATGCCACCACATTTATATTTTACAGTTGGATTATGAAATTGAAACTATTGTTCAAAATTGGGATTCAACTTGACGACCTAAACTTTAGTATTAAAATTAATTGAAAATGATGATAGCATAAAATGTTAGGATAATATAAGATGAGGTTGATCCAATAGGGTCGGACTCACAATTGTTGAATTTACCAATGGGTCATGACAATAAATTGTTAAATTGGTTTTTTTTTTCAAAAGAAAATTTCCGTTTTTCGTCCTCTACTCATATCGCTTCTATGTATAAAGTTATATTAAAAGCGGGGTTTCACAATTACGCTTTGTAGTATAATTTAGATACAAAATAAATTTATACATAGTTAAATTTACAGTCGTATATAATTTATAATGTAGAGTCAATTTTTTGAAATCATAATCTACTGCTTTTTATCTGATATTTAGTGTGACAATTCATAAGCTAATTTAAAAGGGGGAGGGGGAGGAAGACAAAAAACAACTGACTCCCAGATATTGAAACGGCCCAGGAGGTGTTCAATTTTTTTTTTTTTATAATTTAATCAATATAATACATTTTTTTATTGATCAATTCAGAGAGCATGGTGTGTAAAGAATATATATTTGTTGGTATACGACAGTGGGGCATGGTGATAGGGTTTTGTAGTTGATTAGAATTAAAATGGGTGATTGTATAGTCAACAATAATAGAAATAATAATAACAATAATAGTTATGACACACTTAATACGTAGGTATTACACGCACTTGATGACACTTAATTGTAGGTAGATGATGAGAGAGAGAGAGAGAGAGAGAGAGAGAGGGCTGATAAATGTAATAATAATAATAATAATAATAGTGGATGATGAGTTTTGGTTTTCTAATATCTTTGCTTTGATCTTTCACATGATGTTTGAATGAATGAAGAGCAATGATACTGGATGCTACTATCCCCTTTCAAATTTTATAAAATATTTATTTTGTTGTGAAAAATTTAGGTGAAGGTACATACAATTTAAGTTATAGTTCTGATCATATTGGTCAGGTTTTATTTTTAATAAATTAATTTTGTATATTAGATCAACAATAAGTGCAAAAAATAGGTAAAAATCAACGATTAAGTACGATATGTTTGGTTGTTATCTTATGATTGGGTTTGAATTTGAGTGGAGAATGTTAATTAATTAGTCTAAATTATCTAATAATCACTATACGTAATTACATTAATTAATAATCTATTTTAAGAAAGGACTGAGCACGGTGGTGGTATTTAACTTGAAAAAGGTTATAACTTATGAAACCTCTAAAATCAAAAGTTCGGTTCTGATGTTAAGTGGACAAAATTTGCTAAAAAAAAAAAAAGTGGACAAAAAGTGGGAATTGAAATAGTATGTATGACCTACTAGAACATAGATAAATAAATACTAATCGCTAACTTTATATCTTATCAACTTATCGAACTTCTTTTTTTGACTTTATAACTTATGTACTAGAAATTGCCATGTCATTCTTGGTTCTATTCACTGGGCACGTGCCATTTTGTATATGAGTGAGTGTAGTGAGCTAAATTTTTTTTAGAGAGCCATTTTCGATTTCTCGGAGAAAATGAGAAACTCTACTAACTTCATCCCAAACAATAATCCCAACATAGAAATTTTATACAGCAAGTTTCTCACTCCTACCGATCTTAACCGTCAATTCAGTGTTCCAGCTGAATTGTTTGAAAAACTTCTACTTCTTAGTTCTGTGGCGGGCGAAACTGTTACTACATTTGATCAAAATGGAAAGAGATGGGTATTTGAAATATATATACGTCCAGGTCAATACGCTAAACCCACTTTTGTTCCGGCTTCTTGGCATCCATTTGTGGAAGCGTTCGGTCTTAGTGCTGGTGATGCAGTAATGTTCTATAGAGATGGTGCAACCGGTGAGATTCATATTAGAGGTATGAGAAAAACTATGTTTTCTTTATTTGGTGAACAGCTTTGGTATGAAGTACCAAAAAGAAACTAGTAACTCATAAGACTAAAGCTTCGCCTCCGCCGCTGCTGCTGCTGCTGATGATGATTTTGATGATGATGATGTTGTTGTTTTTAAGAAGGGTATGTTGCTGTTGCTGTTATTTTTAAAGAAGAAGGCATGTTGCTTTTTTATTTCTGCTTAGTTCTGAAACTAAGAAGATCCAAAATTCTGGTAATTTTAACTGTTCCGTACATGTAACAGACATTTGGCACACCGTAGTGTTGCACGGTGGGTTCATTATTAATATCTAGTTATTAGTACCTCCGTTTTTCTCATATCTTTACATTCACTATTTCACCAATACCAATAGAAGCCCACTTTTCACCAATACCAATACAGAAATAATAATAAATAATTACTAACCCTTTAAAAATTTACTTT
The DNA here is from genome assembly GCA_949640765.1 of Croton laevigatus. NCBI lineage: Eukaryota > Viridiplantae > Streptophyta > Magnoliopsida > Malpighiales > Euphorbiaceae > Croton > Croton laevigatus. The sequence goes on along the minus strand of CATIWJ010351616.1, from coordinate 36,516 downwards.
TTCATTAATACCAATAAAATAATAATAATAAACAATTACAAAACTTACTATAAATGGAAATGTAAACAACTCAAAAAAATACCCAAAAGCAGAAATGTAAACATATCATAAAAACGGAGGTAGTATAATCTAGTATGTGCTTGTTTTTTTTATCTATTTTGAAAATGAGCATGGTGTGTTTAATGGTATTTTATTTATTTATCAGTGTTTAACAGATTTTGGATTGATCCAAAAATATCTTCAGAAATTGTATGTTATTCTTTTGTTTTGTTCGGATAATTTGATATTATAAATTTATTAGCATTTGTTCAAAGTGAGCTAAGATGACTGAACCTTCAGTACCAACTGGAGAGAGAGAGAGAGAGGTTTTTTTTTTTTTTTTTCAGATTTGGTGTTTAGAGTTTGTGGGAGAATACTGTTCTGGTATCTCAAGAGAAGGCGGTAGCAGAGTGACTGTGGAGGAGGTGACGGTGGTAGTAGAGAGAGATCCATTGGTTGTGGGTCTTCTGGTGAAAGTTGGAGTAGGTAGGTGACATATGACAAGGGAATATTTCTGCATTTATTTGAGTTAGCTATAGTTATGATGACTATGATGTTTAAATGATTGAACTTTGCATAATTATCGATATATGTACTGTTGAGATAGTGTAGTAATTAGTGTGATATTAGTATAAAATTACTTCTTAGTGGGTTTTCTTCAGAATCAGAATCTACATTGTTCCAATACAGAAACTATAATGAGTGTAATTAGATAAGAATTAGTATTTGTTTTGTATGGTCTACTACTTTTATTTTTTAAAAAACGAATTTCTATATTGGAACTGCAAAATTTATTAGTCAACAGGATGTATACAACATCAAGCAAAAATGGTGGCCGTGGCTTTTTGACACAGAAAAGAAGAAAAATGTATAATTTTAGCACCATTACCATTGATAACATTTTTTTCTTTAAAATATAAATTTAAAAACAAACTCCAACAAAATTAACTGGGTTATTTCAACCCATATTAAAAACATGTTAAATTAACTTACAAATTATATACTTGACAATATTACTGTATGCATCTCCAAACACTTGTTCTAAGAAGCAGTAATAAATCTATTTCGAAGGGTTATTTGAATTTAGCATCAGATAGCGACTGCCAACGAGTTGCGAAAATCCGAGAATAATCAATGTTTTGAATACAATTATTATAGTTGAATGCAAACGCGCTTGTGGGATAGAAAATGGGCGGACCCAAATTCTTCTCTTCTTAAAAAAAGTTAAGAAGAAAAAGATAAAATATTTATTTAATGTCAAAGTTATATTTATTCGCAGATGCGCATAGCTACACCTAAAACACATGACACATCATCATCATTGAGTTGAAATGGGACATATGGTAATTTTGATATTTTACGTCATAATTTTTTATTTTTGTCTTTCTGGTTGTTCTCATATTTTTGCAACTCTTATCCTCTTTGCCAATTTAGAGCATCTACAATACTAACTTGAATTTTTTAGCTGCCGCATAAGCTAAAGTGAAAGTTTATAAAAAAAAAACTTTCCAACTCAATCCTTTATTTAATAGATAAAGAAAACCTGTAATAGACATTGTTCACCCTAACTTTTATTTTTCAGAGGATCGTGACTATATATTTTTTATTTTTTTTGTTTAAATTTATTTGTGTTTGGGTGTTGTATCGTATACTAATTCCTATTTTAGCTATAATTTGAATTTTATTTTAAAATAATTATAAATAATCACTTAATTTAATTATAACATATTTAGCTTCAGAAAATTTTTTTAAATAGTTTAATATCTATACAATAATTTAATCCAAATCATTTAAACAATTTCTATTAAAATATGCCTGATGCGACTATAATTTTAAGATAACATTAAAGTCTCTTATAGGGTGAAGGTGATGTTAGAAAGGTTAAGGTGATGTGTCACTTCTTTAGTGGCTTAATTGTTGAAGAACTTGTCATAAATTAGCGTGGGGCAGGGGAAAGGGTAAGCGAGATAACGGATGAGCGCCCGCCCTACCACTTCTCCAAAGTTGAATGAAAGTAGAGATTGAAGTCCTGCACCTTAATAAAAAGAAAGCCTTTTTCGATAGTTGGTTTTTTTTCTTACATAGGTATCCTATTCTACTTGGAAAATATCGGAAAGGGAATTTATAAGCCTCGAATTCGAGACTTCAGGTCTCAGAAAAGAGGTACCTTACCACTAGGCCACCTCCTGGACTTCCTTTTTCGATAGTTGTTAGAGAGCCATTCATGTTTAATTTGTATTTTTAATTTCCCATTTTTAATTATTTTTTCATCAATATAATATTATGCAAATTTTTTTTCTACTTTATGGATATTCAGTGTCTTAAAATTCTAATATTTTATTTTCAATTTATAATTTTTTATCCAATTTATAAAAGTTATGAAAAAAAATATTGATCTATTTTTTTTAACTATATTACTTTTGTATATTCCAGTTAAGTTTTTCTCAATAAATTGATTTAAGTAATGAAACTAAATTTCGGATAAAAATACTTTTTTTCTTTGTTTTATTCTTAACTTTAATTTATTATTTATTTTTTTTTATTTTATTATATTGATTTTATTTTCTTATTATAATTTTTCATAAAATTTTTTAAATTAAATGCATATCAAAATTACCAAACTTCTAATATAAAAAAAAACTAGCAGTGTTTTTTTTTCTCTTTTTTTAAGTTTCTTCTTAATTTTTTTTGCTTGAGTCACTGCCAATTTTTTTTATCGGCGGTAGTTCTTGTTTTCCTTTCATCTATTTTTCCTATTTGTTTTCAATAAGTTCTTGTAATTTTCATCTTCCAATGGTGGAATTTTGTTTTGATGTTCCGTCTCATGTATGGAGTTTTTAATATTATTATATTTATATTTTTGTTATATGATTTTGTTCATTCAAAATACAAAATGGATTGTTAATTTTTTTTTTTTGTCTAAAAATCCTAAATAATACTATTATATTCGATCTACTAAAAAATTTAATAGATTTAACTTAGTTATAAATTGATAAATTATATGATTTTAAATAATTAAATCAACTTTTACATAAAATATATTGAAACTAAATTAAATATTATACAAATACAAATAATTACCAAATACTAAAGACCATAACAATGCTATGACGTGCATATGAATAATATCCATAACTAACTGAATGACGAGTAAGAAATGTTGAGATGATTTGTAGGGTTAAAGTCATAAAGTGTTTTCAATTGTTTTTTTTTTTTTTTTTGATAAAAAAGAGAAGAAATGAAAGAATCTCTTTTGTCGACTCTTCAAAAAATTTTGTTCATTTTTTTCATTTGAGCGTCCGGATTGGGAAAAGTATAAATAGTACAAAATTCATGATGGCAATCTTGCAACTAGGAATCCAATCATTTCCCTCCACAAATCTAAATTCACTATTTATTTTTATATTTTTTTTAAAAATCACAATTAATTTATATAAAATATTGAATTATTTAATTATATCTATCTATTAATATATAAAATCTAACCCTTGACCAACGATGACGTAGCGTAATCTATAAAACGCAAATAAATATTTATGTGCCAACATTACAAGCATTTGAAAATTTCTTAGTTTTTTTTTTTATTCTTTGTTTTTTATTTTAATAACTAATTTAATACATACAATTAAATATGAAAATTATTTTCATTTATTTTTTCTTACCATCACATCCATAAGTTCAAAAGTTATATTTTTTAATATAAATCTAGAATTACCATTATACTACATACCATATCTAATACGAAAATAATTTCTAAAAAAAAAAACTAACCTATATAGTACTATCTCCGTTTTTTTAATTTCTTTACATTTACTATTTCACTAATATTAATAAAATCAGCTTTTCACTAATATTAAGTAAGAATAATAATAATAAACAATTAAAAAAAAAAAGCTAATATTGTGCTAACCAAAAATACAAAACCAATATGGCTAATGGCCTAATGCTGAAAATGAGACGTTATGTAAAGAGACATATGGATATGGTATTGGTCGACATGGCAAATATTTGGGCAACTTACTAGTAAAGCTGAAACAATAAGTCAACCTCCAATAAAAAATAAAAAAAAGGGTCCATTTTCAAAGCCGTGCAAATATTTGTTTTTGTCTCCGTGACAACACCTAAAAAAAAAGGTTTCTTTTTGTAAGACACACATTAATTATAATTTATTTACCATACTAATAATAATAACAATAAATATAAAATCCAACAGTTAGTGCATGGACTAGGACCTAAATTTGAGACTTACTTAGCATTTGAACTAACAATTTAGTAGACGCCATGTTTGTTATAGCTACCATTTGTTTTTATTGATTTTTATATGGCCTAATACATAAATATACCCCTAAAAATTGTTACTATTTTTTTTTATTTTATCAAATTAAGAATTTTTAGTTTATTCTAAATTTTTATTAATATTAATATATTTTTATATTATAATTTAAAATTTTTATATTCTAATTTTATAATTATTAAGAATGAAAGTTGAGTTTTTGACAAAGAAAAAATTAAAACGTGCATTAAAATTGAGTATGAAAATTCAAATCAATTTGAGGGTCAAATTTGTAATTTTCATATCTGTCATTGTCAAATTAACGACACAAAAGTAAACTTAACGGGTAGTGATGTTAGGGTATATTTATACCAAACAGTAGTATTGTGAGAAATTATGCCAAAATAGAGCAATGAAATAGTAATTATAGTCAACCATCAATATCGAAATAATAATTTTCTTTAATAGTTGTTTTTACATTTCTCATTAGGATACTACTAAGTTTTATCTCTTTTGAGATTGGCAGAGTACGAAAAAATTGAATTTAATCGAATCAGTTTAATAATTAAAAAGATTCATCCGAAATTGAACCGAATCAAAATTTCATTTTAAATTTTGGTTCTGGTCTTAAATCATACATGCACCACAACTCATTATATTGACAAATTTTGGCAGGAGATCTATTAAATAAAGGGGAAATGTTTGGTGTTACGTACTGGCCATTTTTATAAATTTTCAAAACTAATTGTTTTTTAGAATACAATCCATACCGAGATTTAAAAAAAATGGGGTTGTGAGATTATCCCAATGTTGGATTCGACATATCATTGGATGATTGCTGTGTAGGCTTAATTGAACTTGTTCATTAAATCCAATTTGCTCACAAACTTTCGATGTATTTCACCGAATGGCTTTTAATCCATTATTACTTGTGACAATGCATTAAATGTATTGAATTTTGGCTATTGTGGTCATTTGAATTAATAGAATTCAAATCCATAAACTTCGTAAAATCTTTAAAATATAAAATACATGGATTTTTGAATGAATGAAGTTTCAAATTGTATCATTTTAATTTTATAAGTATAAAAGTAATCCACTGATTTGATAAATATTTTTAAAATAAATTTAATAATATAAGTAAATGCTAAAATGATGAAATGGTTGAAATCACATCTCTTATTTGATATTTCACATTCCATCAAAATAATGAAATTCACCGAACGCTATAAAAAAATAACTTTCAGCGTTTTGAATAAAAGTTATTTCAAAAGTTGTTGCTAAACACAGCCTATAAATACAAACCACCAAATTAAAACCAACTCCTATTAAAAAAGAACATTGTTAATAACATATTAATATATTTTTTAAAAGAAAAAAATAATACTATTATATTAGATCTACTAAAAAATTTAATAGATTTAACTTAGTTATAAATTGATAAATTATATGATTATAAATAATTAAATCAACTTTTACATAGAATATACTAAAACTCTGTAGATACAAATAATTACCAAATACTGAAGACCATAACAATGCTATTCTTAAAAAAAAAATGAAAAGAAAATTACATGCATATGAATAATATCCATAACTAACTAAATGACAAATAAGAAAAGTAGAGGTGATTTGTTGGGTTGAAGTCAAAAGTTTTTTCAATTGTTGTTTGTTGACGGAACACCTACGACTCTTTCAAAAATTTTCTTTATTTTTCCAGTTAAGCGTCCGGATTAGAAAGTTTCTATAGTTCAAAATTTCATGATGGGAATCTTATCATTCCAATCATTCCTTGAATTAATTAACTAACCAACTAACCTACTCACTCCTCGACAAATCTAAATTCACTATTTATTTTTATATTTTTTTTAAAAATCACAATTAATTTATATAAAATATTGAATTATTTAATGATATCTATCTATTAAAATATATAAAACCTAACTCTTGACTGATTATGTTAAAAAAAAAAAAAAACTCTTGACTGATGACCTTGCGCAATGCATAAAACACAACTGCTTATTTCTTAGTTTTATTTTTGCATTTCTTTTTTTTTAAAAAAAAACTATCATGTGAGACATTAATTAATAATTAATTATTGTTATTCTTAATGACTAATTTAAGAAATACAATTAAATATTAAAATCATTTTCATTTATTTTTGTCTGACAATCACGTCCATAATTTCAAAATTTATATTTTTAATATAAATCTAAAATTACCGATATACTACATATCATATCTAATATAAAAATAATTTCTAAAAATACAAAATTAAACTAAATAATATATATATTTTTTGGTTACTACAAAATTTGTTAGTATGTAATCGATAATTCCAGCTAGCGACTCACAGAAAGATTTAGGATAAGTTGTTGAGCATGTAGTCCCTGAGGTCCCTACTCAAATCAGCCACACCAACCCTTTGGAAAAAAGATCCAAATCTTTGGTCTTCTAAGGGAAGAGTTTGTATAGAAAAGGGACCCTCCCTTTTTTCTCATTTTCATATCTCTTTTGTGGCGGACTTGATTACCTGTGATAAGCTGGATGAAAGGTAAGTTTCAATCCTTTGCTTGTATGCCATTGGATTGTGAAGGTGTTTAGTAATCTGATCTCAGCCCTAAACATCGTATCGATGATCGGCTTTGAAATGAACTTTTGCTCTTGTTTGATGTGACAACTCAGAAAATCTCTTTTATAAAAAAAAGTACTAAAATTTGTATATTAATATTCTGAAAATTAATTTAATAATAAATAAATTGAATATATACTAATTTTGAATATTTTAGTTACTTATAGTTGTTAGGATGATAAAATCGATATAATTCTAACTTAAAATAGAGAATAATAAATTAAAGTTACAACTGATAAAAAATATGATGGATACCTTAAAAAGACAATAATATAAATCAAACAATGCAAAATTTTCAATTATACATAAATACCAAAATAATTACTTTAAAAGACAATCATAAATATTTAATAATATATAAAAACAAAGGTTACATCGAATGAAATGAGTGTTGTAATTTGTAAAGCAATAATTTAAGAAATTTCTTTATATTCAACTATACTTAATTTAAATTGAAAAAGAATCGTTCCGCTAATTAGAACATTATAATTTACACCACAAATTTCTTTCGCCTTATTAAGCATAAATGATATTAATCTGCTTCAATTGAGTTCTTATAACAAATTGTCAAGAACTAATGGCTGAAGGTACTAGTTTATAAGCAAACTGAAAACTGCAACCTTTACAACTTGTCACAGTAAAACTAGACCCAGTACAAGTTGTGCCCTAAGTAGTAGTGGGTGAATCTCCCAGCAAAATAGCTGTATAGACTAGGACCTAAATTTGAGAATTACTTAGCATTTGAACCAGCACCTTAGTAGACGCCCTGTTTTTGTTATAGGTAGCATTTGTTTATATTGATTTTTATATGGCCTAATACATAAATATACCCTAAAAATTGTTATTGTTTTTTTATTTTTATTTTATCAAATTAAGAATTTTTAGTTTATTTTAAGTTTTTATTAATATTAATATATTTTTATATTATAATTTAAAATTTTTATATTCTGATTTTACAATTATTAAGAGTGAAAGTGGAGTTTTTGACAAAAAAAAAATTAAAGATGCATTAAAATTGAGCACCAAAACTGTAAAAAAAAGGGTAAAAATGAAAATTCCAATCAATTTGAGGGGCACTTCTATAATTTCTATGTCTGTCATTGCCAAATTAACGACACAAAAATAAACTTAACGGGTGGTGATGTTAGGCTATTTTTATGCCAAACAATAGTAATGTGAGAACAATTATGCCAAAATAAAGTAATAAAATAGTAATTATAGTCAAAGATCAATATCGAAATAATAATTTTCTTTAATAGTTGTTTTTACATTTCTCATTAGGATACTACTAAATTTTATCTCTTTTGAAATTGGCAGAGTACGAAAAAATTGAATTTAATCGAATCAGTTTAATAATTAAAAAGATTCATCCGAAATTGAATCGAATCAAAATTCAATTTCAATTTTGGTTCTGGTCTTAAATCATACATGCACCACAACTCATTATATTGACAAATTTTGGCAGGAGATCTATTAAATAAAAGGGAAATGTTTGGTGTTACTGGCCATTTTTATAAATTTTTCAAAACTAATTGTTTTTTAGAATACAATCCATACCGAGATTTGAAAAAATGGGGTTGTGAGATTATCCCAATGTTGAATTCGACATATCATTGGATGATTGCTTTGTAGGCTTAATTGAACTTGTTCATTAAATCCAATTTGCTCACTAACTTTCGATGTATTTCACCGAATGGCTTCTAATCCATTATTACTTGTGACAATGCATTAAATGTATTGAATTTTGGCCACGTAACAAAATTTGTTCGAATTTATTATCAATTTAACAAAAAAAAAAAAAAAAACCCTTCAAATCTAGACATAACAATACCAACTATGTGGTCATTTGAATTAATAGAATTCGAATCCATAAACTTCGTAAAATCTTTAAAATATAAAATACATGAATTTTTGACTGAATGAAGTTTCAAATTGTATCATTTTAATTTTAGTATAAAAGTAAACCACTGATTTGATAAATATTTTTAAAATAAATTTAATAATATAAGTAAATGCTAAAATGATGAAATGGTTGAAATCACATCTCTTATTTGAGATTTCACATTCCATCAAAATAATGAAATTCACCATGGGATTCTATTATTTTAAAAGAAAAACAAATGATTAATGCAACGATTACATGAAGCGTTAAAAGCCCATCATATCAATTCCTCCAATCCAAACATTCACATAATCTGCTTGTACTTAGATTAGGGATGCTAGCAGTTATACAAGAGCTTTGTGGTAAGTTTTGTGGTCTATTACTCTACTAATTAGTGTGTGAAGCAAAACTAGAGGAAATTGTAATAAATAGTAATTTTTAAAACTTATTTTAATAAAGCTCACATTTTTCAAAATTAAATAAATGTTATTTTTAATTAGTGTAAATAGCATGTTTTTTTTTATTTTTAAAAAACATAAATACTCCTATCTCTAGCCTATACTAAGAGAGAATTGGGGAAGGAAATTATAATAAACTTCGAACCCAGGACCTCAATCTTAAGAAAGAAACACCTTACCACTAGACTACCTTCTTAGGCTTGTGTAAATAGCATGTTTACTTTTATATATAAGCAAACATAACATTAATGCACACGGCAATACCTGATTCATGGCGACCCTGCAGGTCATTGAAATAAAAATATTAACTGAACTTCTTGGCAATTTGCACTAGCTAGTTTTATTTAGACTAAAAAAAATTGGCTTAATGTACAAATTAGCACCTAACATTTTAGGGTTTTCCTTAATGGAATCCGAACGTTTGCATGTGCCTAATTTACAATCTTAGGTTTAAACTCTTAAACAAATTAACACTTATTTGTTGAAAAACCTTTTACAGACTAAAATATAATTTTTAGACAATGACCAAAGCAAATTTTCACTTTCTTAATATAGACAACTGCAGAAAACTCATGAGGAATAGAAATATTCCGTCATCAAACTTACCAACTTGCTTAGCAGCCCTACCATATCTCGGGAAAGACCAACAAAATTACTTTAATCAATAATAACCATAAAAGAAGACAACTGTAGAAACCCAATGGAGTTAGCCTGGTGACAAGGTAATATCATCAAAGACCAAAAGTTCCAGGTTCAAATCCTGTTGGGAAAAATTAAAGGAAAAAAAAAAAGGAAAACTGCAGAAATCACATTAATTACCTATCAAAAGAAGCATCGTAATTTCCTTCTCCTACAGCCGAACAAGGGACTGAAACCCTTTTCTCATCATGACAAAATATGCAAGACGGCGTTAATTCCATTAAAAAGATTTTACAAGAAAAGCATTCCTCCGGAAAATGATGCCGTTACTAATGACGTTATATCCAACATGCCCTCAAAACATCCTTCACTACTCCACATTTTTAGATATTCTAACAGATAACAAGTGGAGATCGTAAATTTCCTGAATTATAATCTGAACATACACAAGGGACCAAATATGGATCCTCCTTTTAGGCTATCACCTCCGGTGAGTCCTCGCCTGAAAACTTTCAGGCGATGACTACTAGGTGTGATCAAAGATATTTTCTCTTATCAAAAGGAAAGGGAGCAAGAAACAAGAGTAAAACAAATTGTGCAAATCAGGCAGAGAGATGGGATGCAGACTGGAAGAACTCGGCTTTATGCCACTTGTGAAGAAAATAATGATTGGTTAAATGTGGTAAGCCCAACTTCTTAGCAAAGGGGGTGGCACCACAAATATTGGGTTAATTTATTTATCTAAGAGCGAACTGGACCCATCACAGGATCACGACCAGAATTGGCATCCTTATGTTTCAAAGAGAGGTTTCCAAACTGTGATTCGAGGTCCCTGCTGTTAGTTTGGCGGTGGCTAGACGATGGCTGCTGCTGCTGTTGTGGCTGTGGTGGTTGCTGCTGCTGCTGATACAAGGCTTGTAATCTCCCAATCTCCCTCTCCAAAACTTCATGCTCCACTGAAAACACCATAAAAAATTTGAGCGACCATTATATAGTTCCAAAATCAAAAAGATTATACAAATACATAATATGGAAACATATTCATCGTGCAGGGTCTAACTTTATATAACACTTTTACATTCTTCCAGCATACTATGTAGGATAGGCATCAACACATATGACCTAATAGTTGAAGACCAAGGCCTTGGCCAGGTCAGGTCACGAGAAAATATTTCCCTTTCTAAGCCTCAGCTCTTACTTGAGCTATGACTGACACTTACTCAAGCTAGTGAAGAGCTCCAAAAACACAGCAGTTAAGTGAGTTTCTCCTGACTAAATTAGCTATTTCATTTTCTGATGTCTTCTATTATCATCTCTATATCTAAAATTTTAATGAAACACCAATTCATTCAAAGAGAAAACCTATGGTTCTGGCACACAAAAAAGTTGACTATTTTAGCTCAGGTTAATTCAGTTTCTGTGCAACTATTTTAGTAGATTATTTCCAGCTGAAACATAGAATTATAATAACATTAGTTTCTTATAATAATGTCAACCAAAACAATGATAAGTAGAGTCCCATCATACTCATTTTCCTCCTCAGACTTCCCAAGTGCAGAATATTAATGCAAATTTATGCGCCTCTTTAGTTTTTGCTTATTAAATTCTTTGTCCTTAATATAGACACCTTCATCTTGCCCAAATTCAAAATCATCAACAATCTCTGGAGATTCTATTTGATCCACAATTATCTCATCTTCAACAGTTCTGAAAATTCAGTTGAACTCAATGTTACTCTGAAACTGAACTACATTAACATTCAAAAGATTTATGTTCATATAATCATGTAGTACAAAGAAGACACATTTTAGAAAAAATAAATAAATAAAACCTAGTCCACCTATCTTAAGTTCTCAAAAAACAAACTGAAATTTATTTCGTTTATTGTGCATAAATGATATTACATCTGCTTCAACCGAGTTTTTACAACAAATTATCAGGAACTAATTGCTCTTCATATATGAGTTGATGAGCAAACTAAAAAGAGTGCAGATCTTACAACTTACAAAATCTTATCAGCGAACATGGCACATTTCAACATCCCGTATTGAAAGAGATAAGGATCTCTTTATGCACTGTTTTAATGTAAAAATTTACATGTTTAAGTTGCAGATATACAATCAACAAAAGGAAAATGAACTCCAATTTTCAGAGAGACCAAAACCTCACAGACACCATATGTAAGCAATTACTGAAAAATCCAACAATAAGAGAGACATTCATGGTTTTCATTCCCTACAAATTTGATCTCTATAACATCAATAAAGCCAATCATCTCAAAAAAAAGTAATAAGATTTATACCACATTCAAAAGAACAAATCATCAACTACAGAAGATTGAAAAGACAAGACCTTTTCTCTATATTGTGATCGATTTCTAGTTCTACTGTGTTTCACTCTTTCTTCACCAGTTTGATTATACTCCAATGTTTCTTTTGACCCAAAGCCTTAAATCTCCAAGCCTCCAGTACACATAAACAAGGAAACATCCAGCACTCATTCTACCATCATGAGATTACTATTAGTATCGAGGATCCTACAGTGCAGGGTTTTATGTGGCTTGTTGCCTCAACAAACAAGGCTCTCTTCAGAAGGCAACAAAAACTGTCAGTTTATCACTTTTTAGTTGATCATTTGTGTGCCTCGCCAATGGTCCTATCTCCATAAAGAAAGGTAATAATTTTCTCTTCGATCAATTAAATTTAAATACCAAACATCACTTAACCTAGGAATTAAGAAGAAGCAATATAAAAAAAAAAAGGATCAAACTTTATATTTATATGAATGATAATCCAGAAATCTACAATCAAAAGCATCTAAATTTTCAAGGTTAAGTTAGCATTTCCAAGCAAGCAGTTCCAACCCCACCTCCATTGTCATGAATACTTCAAAAACTTTTTTTTTTGGCTTCGCATATCTTAAATTATAAATTTTTTTTGAATTTTATAATTTTCCCAATACCAATGACGACTCTAACTCAATTCTGCGAAACCCAATAATCAAAACCCTTTGTTCACCATATTCCTCGAAATCAAAATCCGCATCATAAGAAAACTAACTAGTTTAAGAGAAACAGGAAAATAAGAACACAATCAACAAGCCAATAAATTTTATCAGAAACAAGAATCAAAAACCAAAATGAGCAATTGAAAGGTGAAACAAAAAGGGGAGAGAAATCTAACCTAATCATAGTCATTTTGACAGAGGGTTTAAGAGGGAGCAGAGAGAGCAAAACTGTGTCGTCGGCGAGCTTACTGCCGATTTTAGGGTAGAGAAGCTTTTGTCGCTTTGGTAAGACATTGGTGAGCTCGCATATCCCTTCGCTTCAATTCGCCAACAGAATCGTCGCCGCAGACTCGAACAGTGTACTCTTTGCCGCTCCACTTCACTACCAGGGTAAGCTCCTCCTCCGTCACCGATGAATCAGCCAACGAAGAAGAAGCAGCTGCCATTTTTGGGTTGGTGAGGGTTCTCCCTCTCGCGCAGACTTAAAAATTTATTTTTTGTTCCGCTGTTTTTTACACTTCGTTTTGTGCTCCCTTGCGGGTGTAATAGCATACTTACTAGTAGCCGTACGGATAGAATTGGCATCTCGTAGTTAAGTTGTAAACCCATTGAGTTGCACAACAAGTCGCAGAGGCATTGTTTACCCATTGAGTTGCACGACAAGTCGCAGAGGCATTGTTTTGTTTCGGGTTGACAACGTCTCTTAGCCATGCCAAATTTTTAAGTGAGGGCAAATTTTCAGCCTAATTTTCAACAAATTAGAGTGCATGAAAATATGAAAGAAAAGATAATTTGACAACATGAAAAATTCAAAATGAAAGCAAGATTTGAATAAACTACACTAAAAAATAGAATATTATATAAATATTAGTGGATTATCTTTGTTTTCAATCCATTGTATTAGAGGTGGAGTCATTTTTTATTAATAAAAAAATATTTATATGAAGTCTTATTTTTCACTGCCACTATTTGAGGAAAATCACATCAAATATTCTGACTTTTACCCAATATTATTTTTTAATCATATCTCATGTAATCCCCTTTGTGCAGGTTTAAATTATATAGAGTTTGTGTGTGTAAATATCAAAAATAATTACTTTAAAGTCCAATTAATTTGGCCCATACCCAAGTTGGAGTCCATTTAATTTTGTCAAAGCATCTAACAAGAATTAGCTTAATCCATGCCTTTTTTTTTTTTTTTTTAATAACCAATTGGTTGAGCCAGACACTATTTTAGCCTTTTATCTGATCAAAGTTGTAGTTTCTCAGTCCTATACGTAGGGGTGTTCAAAGTCTGTTTGGTTCACCGAACCGAAATCCTTAAACCAACGGAAAACCGATCAGCAAAATTTAAAACCGAAAACCGAATTAAATATAACTAAAACTGGTATAAAATGGAATCCTTTTTTTCAGTTCGGCTCAGTTCAGTTTTGATTTTAAACCAAAATTACCCATTACCTAAATTTGCCAAAACAGACCTGTTTTCCACACTTTCCCACTATTCTGCATCGTATTCCAGCCCACTTTGAATGCTAAAAATAATTGTGGCCCATGTCCAATTCCATTCCATTTGATAGCCCATATTTTCAATCCAATATTCCCAACCCACGTCAGTTATAAGAACATTTATAAGATGTACATGCTAATTAGCTTCCAACAATACTCAACAAATCAATTTTTTTTCAACAGCAAACCAATTTTACACACTCATCATTTACGTCAACTAACAAAAATTCACAGTAAACAGATAAATTTCCAATACAAACTCTGCTATATTTTTTGACTTGAAACCATGGCTTTTTCTTTCTTTATATTTGATGAGTTCCATCTGCATCCATACCAAACTCCAAAAACTAATAATCTCTGCAAAATTATCAATAAACAACAAAACCCATTTCATAATTTCAATAATTTAATTTTCATTATATAATATATGAATAATGATAATATATATATATATATATAGTCCAACTTATTCGAATTCTTAAGAAACTCTTTTGCTGATTGAACATTATCATTTACTAATAATTTAGTTAAATCAGGTGCCAAATGAAAAAAGGTTTCTTCATCATCAAATGATGATGTGAGCGACTCAATTTCATTTTGTAACTCTGTAAGTTCTTCTATATCCAAATCTATTTTATTGGATTTAGACTGTAAAACTTGTATAACCGCGTCGTGATACTTCGCTACGTTGGAAGGGTCGTTATTATACACTTCCTTATCATTAAGCATAAGATCATAAACACTCACCATAAATTTATTAAGAATAGACTCCTTTTCCTCCTTTGATGTATATATATATATATATATATTATTCTTCTTATGATTACAAGAACTTTGCCTCGAAGATCTATCAAATATACTTCATTGCTGCACTTTTGATCATAGTTTTCGACTCTATAAATTATCTGACCATTCGAATCAAAAACAGTACAGCAACTTGTATGGCAAACTAAAGATTTCATAAGGGCCAACACACCAGGAATTGAAAGTGTTATAATTTCAGTACGTTGCCAAGATCCTCAGAATGCATATGTGGTATGACATTTGAGAATTCAACTCTGTGAATACACCAGGAATTGAATTTGAACTCACATAATTGTTTTGACTAAATTCAGGGTATTAAAGAAGGTGCTAGACAAATGGAAGTAATAACCAGAGAGTTTATAAAGTGTCAAGTTCCAACAAAAGCAGTTTAACTGTCTTATGTTGGGAGCTTATAAGAATTGATTGAGCATTTGGGACCTTGAGTATTATATGCAGCTTGGAAAGTGGTTTCAATTGATATTGTTTATTTTTAAAATATGGAATATTAAGTTAGTTAATATATAGTCATATCCCCATACTAGTATATGACGTAAATGGATTGATCACCATTGCTTTGTGCATTGCAACTATATGTGCCGTAAATGTAATTAGCCATCCAATTGTTCAACGAGTATGCTTTTACGGCACATATAGTATACTCGTTGAACAATTGGGTTATATTAATCCTCATATAATGATATAAACTGTTCAGAATGATTGTGGAATACATGCCCAAAATGACTAATTACATTTACGGCACATATAGTTGCAATGCACAAAGCAATGGTGATCAATAGTATGGGATATGACTATATATTAACTAACTTAATATTCCATATTGTAAAAATAAACAATATCAATTGAAACCACTTCCAAGCTCAAGGTGCCAAATGCTCAATCAATTCTTATAAGCTCCCAACATAAGACAGTTAAACTGCTTTTGTACGCTTTATAAACACCTGGTTATTACTTCCATTTGTCTAGCACCTTCTTTAATATGCTGAATTTAGTGTGAGTTCAAATTCAATTCCTGGTGTATTCACAGAGTTGAATTCTCAAATATCATAACGCATATGCATTCTGAGGATCTTGGCAACGTACTGAAATTATAACACTTTCAATTCCTGGTGTGTTGGCCTTATGTAAAGGGAACAAAATTCGATAAGTGAACAATGAAAAACAATCCAGTGCGGCACACTGTAAAAGCAAGAAGAGAACTACAATCAATCAACCACCATCCTCCCACAACGTCGTTGCCGTCATAAAATCTCGTTTTAAATTTCAAAACTCTCTCAATTATATCGAAATTCTATAACAGTAACAGAAGAAAAAGAAAAAGAATAATAATCGAATTACCGACCGGTGACGTAAATCGTGGCCATAGTGGCTTATAGTTAAGCGCCTGTTGTCTTCTCCGACCAATTCGCTCGGGAATTTGTCTATCTTTTCTGATGAATTTGTCAATCCCAACGAGACTGGGTTTTGTTAGGTGGAGAAGAAGAAGAAACGGGCGAGAGGAAGTGAAAATAAAATGAGACAATAGAAAGAAGTAGAGGTTTTCCTGAAAAATGAAAGTCACGTAATGGCAGAGAAGCTTTCGACTTTAGGTTTCGACAAAGAGAAAGGATGAGAAGAGAAGGAGAAGAGGACGCGGCGGCAGAGTGTTGAAGAATGAGGATTTTAGGGTTTCGTTAGAAAATTTTATATACATAAACATTGGTTCGGTCGGTTCGCCTCACCAACTCTTAGAATCGACTACCGAATCGAAAAAATCTGTTTTCACTATTTTAAAATCGAAACTGAACAGAACCAATCAGTTCATCTATTTTTTCAGTTCAATTCGGTTCAATTTCAGTTTGGTTTTTGGCTTTTTTTTTAACACCTCTATAACATCCGAAAATTTTAATTCTTGAATAACATAAATAGGATTAAGGACCCAATTGTAATTTATCAAAAATATTAGATTAAATAAAAAATAAATTATATTAAATTTCAATAATAAATTATTTTAAAGAAATTTAATTAATTAAATGTCTAAATAATAATCACATCGAAGGAATGCGTATTTAAAGTATAATATTGTGTTTTTCAACTTCGAGGGTATTTTAGTCATTTTGACCCTAAAAAAAAATATAAGTTTTGAATTAAGTCTTAAAATATTTAAATTTGTAATCTAGACTTCATAACGAGTATTTTGAGTTTGATATATTTTACAAATCGCTAAATTTTTACCACACGAGGTAAAATGTGGTAAACGGTAAATTTAAAATTTACCCTAGTTAAATAGTAAAATATTAAATTGAGTATAAATATGATAAAAATAAGGTCGACACTTAATAAACCCATATGCAATTGTAAACAAGGATAAACCAATTTAATTTAATTTGTAAATTAAGTAAAAATTAAGTAAAATCAAGTAAATTAAGTGTCAAATTTACAATTAAAATTCAGATTTCTTTAGAGAAAAACTTAAATAAATATTTGTGATATTTTTATCAAATATTAAAGACATAATTTGAAGGGTTTACAATTAAATGAAAAATATGAATAAAAATGGATTAAAAGTAAAATGTAAATTAAATTTTAATGCAAGTAAAATTTAAATCTTTCACCTACCATAATTGAAGTAGAATTATTGATGAAAACAATGGGAAGCAAGTGGGAGACAAGAAAATGACATTTAATTTGATATTTAGTGAATTTGTCAAAAAGTAAAAAGTAATTAAATAATAAATTAAAATAATTAAATGCTAAATTACAAAATTAATAATGTAATATGGTCTATAAATCAACCCCAGAGGTCTGAGGAGTCATTAGAGTATCTAAAATTTCGGGTAGACATCAAAAATTGAGAGAAAACACAAGAAAATCCGAACCCTGTCGAGTCTGCCCAGCCTGCCTATCAGACCGCCTGTCGTTTGGCGTGTGGCTGCGGGAGAAGGTTATGTCGTTTGGCGAGCGGGCATGGGAGCTGCGGGCCGCGTCGCAGCTTGGAGAAATTTCCGTTTCGTCCCCGACGTTTCCAGCCGCTATCAAGTTTGACCCTTCGCCCGAGTTTGTCTTAGGTATTGACCCTCATATTTAATTTAACTTTTCATTTCAGTCCAAATTAGTTAATAAATTAATAAATTAAGTTAAATTTTGCAATTAAATATTTTTGAGTATTTATAAATTAATTAAAGACTATAATTAAATCAAATATGATCAAAATAAATATTAGAAACTGAGTTTTATGGAAAATATTGTAAAATGAATATTTTATGAATTATTTAGTAGAAAATCTTAATTAATTTTAAGATTAGAAATTATGATGATTTAATTAAATTAATTTGACAACAATATTGGATCTAAAACAACTAGAAAAATAGTTAAATAAATTATATAACAAAAATTTGGTAATTAACACTTATGGAATATTTATTAAATATTTGTACAATTAAAATTAAATATAAATTTAATAGATCCAATTAAAAATAATCATATGGACTACTTATATATGATATAATTAATCACTATTATTATTATTACTATTATTATTACAACCACAATTGTTATTGTTATAATTACTATTATTTTTATTATTAAGGTTATCATTATAATTATTATTATTATAGTTATTATTGTTATTATTTAAAGTAATTGAAATATATAAAGTGTTTATAAATATTTATATTTGGTAAATTAGTTACTTAGTAATTTTGATTAAAGTAATATTTTCATTAAATTTGTTATTCTATAAAGAAAATATATTATTTTATATAAAGTAATTTTTATACATAAAAAGAGTTAGGATATTTTGAAAAATTATTATATTTGACTATTTTGAGAAAATAACATTTATTAGATATTTTGAAAAATTATAAGTTAAAAATATTATTTTTAGAAAATTACTATAAAGTAAACTTTTAAATAATTTGACAAGGATTTAAAATAAAAATATTTATGATAAAATTTATATAAGAGATTTTTCCATTAATATTACAAAATAAGTATTATTATATATTTGATTTAAATAATAAAGTTGAAATATATTGAATATTTACTATAGATGTGTTAATAAAAAAATACCGTATTTGTCTTAAATAAATTTATTAAAAATAATACAGTAAATTTGAATAAGTATATTTTGATAAAAATAAATATGTTGAAAAATTTATTATGATTATATTTTTGAGAAAAATAATGATTTAAGATAATGATATTTTTGTTAAATAAGTGTTGATTTATGAAATGAAAATTTAAATGGTATCTGATTCAGAAATTTGATAAATATGGAAATGACATAGTAAATATTTTATTGCCCTACTTAGGATAGTTGAACTAGTGAGATAAGGGTATGATGCATCATATATTAAGCAGTACAGCGAAATTGTGAATAGATTGAATTGTGAAACAAATTGAGAAGGGATACTGACTGAGTCAGTCATATCACCTAAATTGAATATTGATTTCAGTTATCGCGGCAGTAACCATGAAACTAATTTTGTTGAATTTTGAATACGGCCAATTGAAAAGATAGAATTCGGTATTGGTATGAATAAAACCCTGTCATATCGAAAATTTAGATAGAGACTTTATCCATATATTCATCTAAATGCCTGATAGAGCTAAACAAATAAGATTTTGATTATGCAAATTGTTTTATTAAAGTGAATTGTGATATTTAAATATTGTTTAAAGTTAAGCATGTGCATTTAAATTATTTACGTTTTTCATTAGTTAAAGTATCCACTGAGCGTAATCGCTCAGCAAGTTTGGTTAATTCTGAACTTGTAGGTCTCCGAAAGATGTGAAAGAAACAGGAACTGACAAATAGCAAATTGGCCTAAGAAACTTAGACCGGCATATACTGTGAAGATGAGTCAGCACATGCAAAGCTAGAATAGAAGGGGAAAAAATACCCTTATTTTGTAATTTAGTTAGAATATGAATTGTACAATATGAAATATGTAATGTAGCACGTCTTGATTCGGCTGTAAATGGTCGGGTTAATGGGTGTTACAACCCCTACTTGTATGCCAATCCATGCTTTAGATACACTTAGCCTTGAATCGGGAATTTTTCTAGATACAAAAAGCTTAAAATCAAACTGAAAAAATGAAGCAAAGAACTCAAAATCAGCTTGAACTAAACCAGCAGAATCAGACCAAAAGTCAAAATCAATCATTCTAATCAGCACCATGTGGCACCAACCAGTCAACTACTAGCAGCCTAGCTAAGTCGCTACATGACCAATTTCAACATGCCATGTGGCATCGTCATCTAGTTGATTCGAGCCGCTAAGCAGCCTATTGCCCTGCGCAGCCGTCCGTCCCTATTGTCGATGGCGGTTGATTTAGAGTCCATAAAATTGTCAGTGACTGTACAACCGCCACTTTAGTAGCTTGCCACGTATAAGTTCGTATACCCGCGGGTCCCACCAATCTTCTAGTCTTCTAATCAAGTCTAATTTTAGCATGTTTTGGAATTTTCCATTATATTTTTTGTCCGGAATATTCCTTACTTGTCCAATAAGTTAAAGAGACCTAATCCAAATCCAATCATGAATCAATTTTCGAGTCATATACAAACAATTTAAGGTGATGCCTGACCCTATATAAATCTTTTCATTCCTTCAATTTTCAACACAATTTAACTTAGAAAACACTCATTTTTCACCCAAAACATTGCAAATTTGAATTCTCTTTCCTCTACCTGGAGAAATTAATTTTTCGGGGTTCAAAAACTGTAGATTTAAGATTCAACTTAGATTTGGTAAATTATTGGCACTTTGGTACCATATTTTAACTAGTTTTCAATTAATCTTTTATTTCCCATCACTTAATAAACACCTAATAATAATCTAAAAAACCTAACGGTGGATTAGAACTACATTCTGCACTAATCTTGAATTCAAATCAATTATGTAGGCATGTTTAGTATTAATCCTAGGCTGCATACACAATAAACTTAGGGGAAAAAAACCCCCTTATTTTCCTCTTTACTTTTGTTCAAATTCGTTTTACCGTTGCTTAAGGATAGTTTACAATTCATGTTTTATAAGCTTACAAATTCCCTTTTTGGTTGATTATTTAGTTTACAGCTAGTTTATAAGCTATTGCAGTCTGTCCATATACGGTTTATTCTGTTTATTATTCCATTTCCCCCCTCTTTTTACTGCTGTTTATAGTAAATAATGGATTTATCAAAATTAAATCTAATTTTACTCTTGATCTTGACTAATTATTCAGTTTTTCTTGTCTTATTCCTTTGATTTTTCTTTTATTCTTTATTGGTGTTATGTTCATGAATTATTTCATTATTTAATTTTCTTTTTGAATTGTTTTTGTTCAAAATCATTTTCTTTAGTCTTTTCTTAAAATTATTTTTTCTTGAAAATCATTTTTACCAAATTATGTTTCCTATGTCCGACAATTCAGAATTTTTTTTAAAAAAATCATTTAGTAAACTAATTGGTTTGTTAGCTTTTCAGCAAATAATTGTAGTTTCAATCAAAACAAATGTTATATTTGTAATTAGAGTAAAAAAATAATTCATATAAAATATAACTTGTTAATTTTCACCACTTTTTAGTTAACAGAAGGATAAAATAATATAATTTTTATAAAATAAAAGGATTAAAATTACTATTATGCAAATTATGTAAAATATAGAGACAAGTTAATTGAATTTCTTAAAAGATATCAAGTCTACTGTCTATATAAAGTACAGAGAAAATTTAGCAATAAATAAATAAACATGATTAATGAGGCACTTGCATGTGGTAAGTAAGGGTCATCTTTTGAGGTTTAATATTGTTATTTTATTTTTGTTCTCCTCTAAAATTTATAAAATATATAAAAGTTGAAATTTGTTTGATGATGTGGTACAACTATAATCTAACAAGAATCTAACAAAAGTTTATGTGTAATTTTAAGATTTTTCTAATTTTTAATATAGTTGTGTATAAAAGATGTTTTGAGTAACAATTAGTTAGTATTAATAATTTAGAATGGATTTTATTATTATTGTCTAACTTTTATTATCATGTTTATTGATTAAATTAATAACTAAGTTATTTTTATTTGAATTCTTGATTTTTTAACGATAAAAATATAATTATATAGTATCATTTAAAATATGATAGTACATGAAATGATATTTAATTTTTAAATATTTTTGATATATTTATAATATATTATACGTAAATACAAAATTAAATAAATGTTCATTATTTTTTTAACATAGTTATAAACTCACGCACCCGGATGTGGATATAAAGATTCGAACTCAGTCCGTTAAGATTCAAGGGCAAGATCTTACCACCTCTGTTGACCCCAATCAGTAAATAAATATTTATTAATAGTAATCATTGACAAAATATGTATAATCCACTTATTGCACAATTGTATACCTAGTAGGTAGTAGAGTAGCTTTTAAATTTTCATTTTTTTTGTCTTTCTTGAAATTATAAAGGATGGATATTCTCCTTTATTTATTCGATATGAAAGTAGAAATAATAATGAGTCTATTGTCCGTCGTCAACCTCAAAATTCCAATCCTAGATGAACTAATAAGCTTTCAACTCGAGCCAACACTCCTTGAACCGGCTCAGGTTGTAATTTACATACTCTTCATTATTATTATTTTTAACAGCAATAGAGATATGTCTCCTTCCTTCCATCAGCATGGGGAAAATGCCAATGATGTTGACTCGTGTGGTAAATGATTGCTATTTGCTAAATTTCTCTTGACACACAAAACAAAACAAGTAATAAGTTCAAAATAAATAAAACAATAACCTAAAATAAAATATGTAAGTAATTTTTAACTTACCTAATAGATTGGATGTGGCTTGATTGGTCTATCATATCTTTTAGGGAGATATTAAAATATGGAGGTTTCGAGTTCGATTACTATTAAACACACTGTTATACCAATTTGGTGCATACTATATAGTCCATATTATTACTAGATTATCAGTGACATTCTCTATATCCGAATAAAGTAATTTTAGTGTTTAAAATGAAAGTAAATTAATTAAATTATAAATTATCTAACAATAGCTTAAATTTCTTTTTTAAAAAAAAATGGAATTATGTATCAAATTATCTGAGAAAATGAATGTAAAACGTACATTTGGACACCTAAAGTAACCCTATTTATACAAACACATACAGATTATAATAACTAACATACACCTAACTACATAGAATAAAAATGTACTAACTATATGCTTAATATTATGAACATTCTTGATTTTTGACCCTAACATGGGATGTCCCATAACGTCACTCTCCAAGACCCCGAAGGGAAAGAGAAAAAGATAGAATTTCTAAGTGATATTTGTTATGTTATTAATGTTAAGTTTTCAGAGTACAATAGTACATTCAAATGGGTTTCTGCCTAATAATTTAACCAAATCCCCTCTTATCATCATGCATTCGTATATAGCAATAAGCTAAGCTCAAATTCAATTTATTTACTTTTCGAGCGGATTTTTAATGAGATTTTATCAACCGTGTCTTAAATAATTGACAAACGACTTATTTTTTCTTTATAACGCTATAAATAAATGAAAAATATTATGAGTGAGCAGTGAGATGTAAATTGTTATTTAAATATTAATTAACCATTACCAAAAAATTGTTGATTTCATACATCTTTAAAAATAGACTCTATGAGCTTATGACAAAAATAAAATATAAATGCAAATTAACTATTAAAAATATTCTATATTTTAATTTTATTTTAAAATGGAGAAAGTTAGAAACTTCCGAATTTCTAACAGTGAATCACATGTAAGAATAAAGATTATATATGTATTTCAAAGAAGATATGTAGAAGTAACATGACAAGACTGGAATAACCATCTAGCCTAGTGACTGAGCATGGTGCCTAACGATCTGAGGTCGTGGTTCAAATTTCATTGCGGACAAGAAAGTACTCCAATAATAGGTGCTCTCCTTACCAAGCCTCCGTGCTTGGGTTTGATTTGAAAAAAAAAAAAAAAACTAACATGATAAGACAAAATATAAGAGGGTATGGTCAGCGGAAAAGCAAGGGGCTGTCGAATTGTTGTTGGTCCAGTCCCGGTGCAATTTGCAAATTTGTTTGCCATCTTTGTCAACAACTCTTTATTTCATGAGTATTAATGGTTATTTTCGCTTTGCAATTTTATTTTATTTTATTTTTTTATCAAATTTTCATTTAATTTGTATTATTATATAACTTTATTATAATTAACAAAATACTTATTTTTAATTCAACTTTTTATGTGAAGATTGGCTTCTATAAACTTTTTATATGCCATTTAATTACATTATATTATTTTTTCCCTAAATAATAATAAAATAAGTGAAAAATAGACTGTGTGTAGATTCATTTACAATCTTAAAAAATTCATTATACAATATTAAATGTCATGAAATTTTATATATATAAAAAAAAGTTAATCATAAAATTTTATAAGGTGGATTTTTTTTTTCTCTTGGCTAAAATATAATAATAAATTGTCAATCTTTTATGTTTTTGGTTAAGTTTAAAAAAAAAAACTATTATGGTTTTTAGATTAAAATTTATTTTTTGTTTGATCATTTTCTGAATTGCATAAATGTTTATTTTACCAGAAACATATGATAGGCTCGCATGGAGAATAATAATTCTATTGTTTTCTGAATGATGTATATGCATGATTACTACTAAAATAAGATAAAAACTAGGAATGTGTGCTTCTTTTTTAATGGCTAAGTTAATAAAATTGCTATATAATAATGAAAGAGAATAAAGCGAAGCTACATAATTTTATTTTTTATACTCAATTATCGCACCAAGCAACAAAATCTGCATTCAACATATAATTGACTCACAAGCAACAAAATCCGCATTTAATATGTAATTGACTCACAAGATTTATAAATATATATATATAAAAAAAAAATTCAAAACCAACATCGAATCGCAAAGAACAAACTCTAGTTTATATCATAAATACAGAAAAATACTGTCCCTTTCACAGCTCCAATAATTTAACTGATAAATTACTTATAAGCCAATTTTAACAAACATAATACGGTATATTTTAATTAACTTTAAGTTATTTTCTCCTTCTAATTTATAAGTTGAAAAGCACAAACAATAATAATATTAAGAAAAAAAAACTCCCTCAATACAATTTTTATTCAATTCATCCGCTGAAACAGAGAAAAAGAAGTACGAAATTTGTAGACTTCCAAAAAAACTAACACAAAGCAATATATAGCCATTTGATTATAAATGATTACACACCAATAACTATTTCGTCTAATGGCAGCTACACTTACAAACTTATTAAAATATGAAAGTTCTAATTTTAATAAGTTTATAAATAAGTAAACTCGTCCACATATTTGAAAGTTTATAAATAAATAAATAGTAGATTTTTGGACTAATTAAGGAAATAGCAATTTTTTCACTTTAAAAGTTATAAATGATCTTATTAAAATTTGTTTGGAAGTTTGCTCGGTTTCTGAGGCTTTGCCCCAATTAATTTAGACATGATCTGTGTCGCGCACCTAACAATGATGGGAGAGATGGTAAGTCTCGAACCCAAGACCTTCTTAAAAGAATGCGAGCCGCTTACCATTTGAACTAACCTTGTTGGTTATGAATGAGAGTGACCATATTGTTAATAATATCATATGTGAAATCCCTTGTCGGATATTGATTGAGATTTGATATGATATATAAGTTAAACCATATAATTACTTAGTCCACTTGGGTTAATCATTTTAACTTAATGACTTTAGGCCTAAATAGTTGACAAAGATAGTTATGTGGATCATTTTAAATTCGATTGTGACATTATTTATTTATTTATTTATTTTTACTATTTTGGTTAGTGAATTTTTATTTGTTATCATTTTTAAACAACCCCTATATTGTTTCAATGTGTGATTTAAAGAGACTTGGATACCTTGAAAGGGCTAATTATGGAGATATATTTTTTTTTTTCTCCTCCCTAATATTTTTTCTAAATTTCTCTCATCTAATCTAATTAATTGTTAGTGGATTATTCTGCGTACCACAACCTAAGGGGATAGCCTGATGGTGAGGTAAATCACTAAATATCAAAAGATCCTGGGTTCACTTGGAAGTAACTAAAGGAAAAAAAAAAAAAGGATTATTCTGCGTACCACGACTTGGTAGGCAATCTACATGAGAGAGCATGACTATTTACAGCGAAACATGTGTCACTTGTTTTTTGGGATGTGTCGGTTGCATTTTTTCTTTCCCCAAGTGTTAGTTCCTCGCTTGCTTTTGGTAAAAACTAAACTGGCGGCTTTGTTTTTTTTAACAGAAATGGCGGCTTTGTCTCCAAATAATAATGATGCATTGCTACATGGATTAATATTTAAGGGCAAGGCTAAACGTGTCTTTTTGTGATTTTTTGTAATTTTTTTTATTTATACTATAAATTATTTATATTAAATTATAATATTAATTTCACTGAATTACAGTTTACAGAATTTAAATCTTTATTATAAATTTTATGTGATTGCCAATTTAATGACCTAAATTGTTTTACTTTTAGTTTACAATACAGAGTTAAATTCTGTAAACTGTAACTAGGAGTGTGCAAAAACCGAACCACTCGTTTAATCTGACCGAACCGAATCGAGATGTTCGGTTCGGTTTAGTCGGGTTGTACGGGTCGGTTCGGGTGTTAAATATTACTAAAAATTCGGGTTATTCGGTTCAACCCAACAAAAACCCGAACAAACCAACGAACCCGACCATGCTACTTAAACTAAGCTGCTTTGCACATAAAATTTCCAATTGAAAACCTAATTCCTCCTCTTCAATTGTCATTTCCATCTTCAGCCGCACACTTCATCTCGCTCTCTCCCCTTCTCCTCTCTGCCACCCCACACCACCGCTGCTAGGTCCGGCCGCTTAGATCTCTTCCAGCCTTAACCCACATTCCTCCTCCTCCAGCCAACAAAACCTAACCCCCTCCGTCTTTGTCTTTTCCACGAAGAACAATGCTTTGAACTGGCTTTTCAGCAAACTGAGCAACGAAGAGATCAAATTTTCTCCTTCTTTTTCTGGTTTCGATCACATGTTTTCAAGTTGGGTTTCACTGATCTGAGTCGTTGAAGCAACGAGGAAGAGATAAAAGAAGAGATCACATTAGGATAGAGGCTGATCTCAGCCGGCGTTCAAGACCATCGATGAAGGCAGTAAGGGGAAGGTTTGGCAGGTTCTAGATCTTAAAATTTCAGGTGGGATTTTCTGGGTTTTTTGCATTATTGCTCATAGCTGGTTAGATTTTTTTTTTCCTTTTTGAAATTTCAAATGAAAAGAAAATGATGAGATTTATGGTTGAATTCGATGTGAAATCACCATATCTTGATAGTCTTCAAAGTTCTTTGATGTTTTTTTTACTGTATTGTTTCCACCTTTGCTTTAAAGAAATGTATTGACATTTTGTCGTAATCTTTTATCAAGCTGGTATTATAAAGTTTTATTCCTCTTGAATGTTGTATCGTTTTGTTAAAGAATTGCAAGGTTCTCTTGCAGGTTAGCAGCACATGATTTAATTTCAATTTGTTATAATATATGTCATTTGCTCTATTATAAATTTGATCCAGCTTCAGTATTCTAGCCATCTCATTTTATATTTGAAATTTATAAATTTGATGGTTTGTCTGTGGAAAATGGATTTGGTTAGTTTATTTACTTCGTATTGGTTTGTCTGTGGAAAATGAATTTGGTTAGTTTATTTACTTTGTATTCTTTGTTGCCTATAAACGATGCTCGTTAATTTTATTTATATTAAAATTATGTGTTTTTGACAACAAAATTCGGGGTGCTCGGTTTATTTAGGTCGGGTCCCGAATTTCTCAGGTTAATCAGTTCGGGGCCCGAATCTTGATCGGGTTCGGTTCGGGTGGGAAAATAAGCAAAGTTCGGGTTTCAGGTTTATTAAATTCGGTTCGGATTCGAATCCGAACCCGACCGATACACAACCCTAACTGTAACCCAATAAAATTAATTTCAAAACTCAATATAAATAACTTACGATATAAAATAAAAAAATTCGGAAAAAAACAAAAAATAGATCTCGCGCCTGTGAGACAAATAGCTTCTCCCAATATTTAATGTCAAATCCATGTTTAATGTACACATAACAACAACAAAAGAAATACTCATGGAATTGAAAAGCAAAGTATCTAAAAGCAATGCACGTTTGCATACCTTATATATATATATATATATTAGCCTATACCTGATAAAGCTAACACCTATCAGAAGGTAGACTAATATTGCACATGCATGGGACCTAATATGGTTGACAGTTTTTGATAGTGACAGGATTAAATATTTGAAACAAATAAAAGCCTAAACTTTTTATTTTACGAAATGATTCACTAAAAGATATTTCTAATAGTAGTATTTTGAAATGATAAATACTATCTGAAAATTTGATGTCCGACTTTACATTAAACTGTAACTTTGCCCTCATAATTTTTTAAAATAATACAAGTACAATTTTTTTTTTTCGAAATGAGAAAATTTGATTTTTTTTTTTTTTGGAATGAAAAAAATGCAAATTAAAGCAAGATTTTCAACGTAAGTAAGTTCTTTTAGAGCACTGATACACAGTGCAAAAAATTAATTAATGAAATATTTTAAATTTCTGTTTGGTTTAGCTATTCATGACAGCTGATAGCTAGTAGCTAAGTCTAGTTAGTATTTAGTAAAAATTTAATAGTGGTTGCCATTAGAACATAATATCATAAGAGTATAATTATAATTATATATTAAATATTAATTTTTTGTTTTATTTTTAATATTGATATATATTATATAAATAAAATTAATTAAATTATCATTATTGTTGTTGTTATTGTCCTAATAAGAATTCGCTATTAGCTGGAATGAAAAAACTCTGAAAAATAGCTGATGGAATCAACAGCTGTTTAGGGTTTCCAATCACTATCGGCTATTATTTTTAAAAGTTACCAAATGTATTCTAACTTCTGTATATCTAACAAACATCTATCAACTCTATAAAACAGTAAACCTAACACCCTCTAATATTTTTTTAAAAAAATAAATCTACTAATTAGAGTATGATGTATTGGTCATCTTACTCACAAAACTTATAATGCCGAGATCTGCAATTCAATTCCTCAAAATACTATCAACAACACCTAATACTCCATTGTGTGTATGTATCTCTTTAATACAAAAAATAAAAGGAATCTTGAGAATTGAGATGAGAAATAGAGCAACAAAGTGTGCTTATGCCATGTCGCTTTCCATTCTTTCGAGGTGTGAAATAAGATGTGAAATGAGATTTCACACATTGAATGGTGAAACACTATTGTGTATCTCATAGTCTCTTTGTTCTAAAATACAAGTCATTTTCTCATGATGCATTTTTTTCAAAAGGCTTAAAATTTATTCTATTTATAATTAATTTTTGATTAAATTGACAATAATATCCTTACTTTAAAATATTTAAAAGTCTATCTTCCTTATTTATGATTGCTGATATTGAAAAAGTAGCATTTAATATTTGTACAAATTTAAAAGTGACCTATATTTTGGAACATCAAAATAGAAAACTTCTTTATATTTTGAAATGGATGAAATATTTTATGAGTATTAATGATATAAAAGTTAAATTGATTTTTTGATCGGTTTCAATAAAAGGTATCCTCTCGTATGGTGCTTTTGTTTGTTTTTTGATCGGTTTGTTTTCTTTTATTTTGGAGTTTCATATCAGACGTCTTGAAGTTAGTTGGATTTTAATTTTTTTAAACTGGGTTTAAATATACTTTTACTCCCAACTTTGTGAATTTTTAAATTTTCATCTTGCATTTAATTTTCTAAAATTTAACTCTTAACTTTGTGAGTCTCATTAATTCTAATCTAATCTCTTTATACCTAATAAAAAAATAAAAAACTAATAAATTATATTTAAAATAGAATACTCAAATAGAACAACTCCTAATAAAATAATATAAATTTTAAGAATTATTAATCTTAATATTAATTAATACTAAGATTTTTTTTTTACATTTTTGGTTAAATTAGGATTTGATCCCTTAGCCATAGAACAGGGAGATGCATTACTCTAACCATTTGAGCTAGAAGTCATTCGCTAAGATTTATTAATCATAAACTGGAATTGGATAACTAACTAATAATAATACAGTATCATTTAGAAGAATCAATACAATCTTCTTTTTCTACTATATCAAGTCTTCTCATCATTAATTGTAATCTAATTAAAACAATAATAATTTAAAACATAATCCATGATTAAAGTATAATCTATGGAAATATTCATAGGTGCGTTGTGGAAATTTCTGATTCCAAAGCCACAAGTCGTGAAAAATCTGTATTGATCGTGAAAATCTCCAAATCTCTAGAAATCTTTTTATCTAACAAAAAAGACTAAAAACTAATAAATTATTTTCACCAAATCTTCTATTTTCTTCTCCATCGTTAATTCTAATCTAATTAAAACAATACATAATTAAAAAATAATCTATAATTAAAAAGATAACTCTGTGCAGGCATGAGGA
Source organism: Croton laevigatus (assembly GCA_949640765.1). NCBI lineage: Eukaryota > Viridiplantae > Streptophyta > Magnoliopsida > Malpighiales > Euphorbiaceae > Croton > Croton laevigatus. The sequence continues at coordinate 5,717 of CATIWJ010351616.1, read as the reverse complement.
AATTTCTGCTTCCAAATACCGTGGAATTTATGTTATAGATAGAAAGAAACTATGAAACTATTTGATTAAAAACGGTTATTTTAATATTTTTGCTGCTACTATAGAAATTTTTAGCGGTTTGATGTATAATTGCTCTTATGAATGTATAATAAAAGATATAAGAGATGAATGCATTCATGAGAACGAACATATAATATAATATCCAAACTTGCCGTCCAAGCTGCCCAATTATTCCTTTTTAAACCTCCTTTATCAAATCTTTTATCTTTTATCATTTTAACATTTTATGTTCAAGAATTTGTTAACTGTTCAATTTGATTAATAGAATAGTATGTTATATTCTCCACGAAATTTACGAAAAGGTTGGTCGAAGGCTTATTAAGGGCTTATAACTTATATCATTCTTGTTCTCTACAAATGATAATTGGTGTGAGATGAGGTTGGTTGACCCAATTGGGTCGGACACACAATTGCTAGAATATGCCACCACATTTATATTTTACAGTCGGATTATGAAATTGAAACTATTGTTCAAAATTGGGATTCGACTTGACGACCTAAACTTTAGTATTTAAAATGTTAGGATAATATGAGATGAGGATGATCCAGTAGGGTCGGACTCACAAATTGTTGAATTTACCAATGGGTCATGATAATAAATTGTTAAATTGGGGTTTTTTTTTAAAAATAAAATTTTGGTTTTTTCGTCCTAATAGGGTTGAGCAAAAATGTATGGATAAAACGGGTAATTTGGATAATTCGGGTAAAGTGATTCGGGCAAAACGATCGATTCGGGCAAAATTGGTAGGTAATTTGGATAATTTGTGCAATAATTGGGTGGAAATTTTTTTGTCTAAATTACCTGTTTTAGCCGAATAAGAACACGATGTCGTTTTGTGGACACCTAAATTCTTTGCTGCATTGTTTCTGAAAAACTAGTTCTACAGGTAGAAAATTTGTTACTGTTGATGCAAGTTCAGGATTAGGAAAATAACAGTTGGATTGGATTTACCAAATCTGCCCTTTATTCTGCTATTGGATTTGATCTCTACATGGTAATTATTTTCTCTAATAGAAATAAATTGAAATGCTATCTTGGTCACTTTATATTTTAAGCACACAAACTTTTTTTACCTTGCAAAATTTCTTGATTCATAGTTCTTATGCAGGTTATTTTGGTTGGTCATAGCAGTAGAGGTACATGCCTCTCTCATGCACTAGAGCATTTTCTGATGGCCAAAGGCCTTTTGATGTGTTTGTTGAAGAGGTATATTAATAATGCTTACATTCTCAGTCCAAAGAGAAATATGTTATCTAGTAAATGATAATTAAACTTGTGGTGCCCTGATGCCACTGCTAATTAAAATTTGGATTAATCAATTGATTCTTAAATAGTGTGATATGTTTTATATGTATTTACCAAGTTGAACTTTTGCAATAGAACTTGTCTCATATGTGACATTCCTTTTATTTATTTATTTATTTTTTAACTTTTGCAATAGAACTTATCACATATGTGACATTCCCCCCCCCCCCCCCCCTTTCTTTTTTTTTGGGCAAGCATATGTGACATTCCTAAAGTATATTTCAGAATAATTGACTGCTCTCACTGTCTCACATATTCATATATACTGTTTATGGTGCCATTTCTTTTGTGAAATTAAAACAGAGGAAGAATGAACTAATTATCTACAGGTCATGTAAGATTTATTCTTTAGTTTTGAGTTGAATTGGTCTCCATTATTTGTAGAATAACTGTTTTTTCATCTAAGAAACAAAGCCACATAGTTGATATCCAATTTAACATTGGTACCCTCAGTTCTCTCTCTCTCTCTCTCTCTCTCTCTCTCCTTTTTTTTAAACTAATGTTTTTTTTTTTAGTTCAATTTTTTTTTTTTTTTGCTTTTTGATTCTTACTTTTATTTGGGTTACTTCAATTTTTTATTTGCTTTTTGATTTGGGTAAAAATCTTTTATTAATTTTTAATTCGGGTAGGCAATTCGAGTAAACAGGTAATTCGGGCAAAGAAAAAAATTTTACAAATATGCTAACTTGGGCAATGATCGGTAAAAAATTACCTAATCTGCCCGAATGCTCATCCCTACTACTCATTGCTTCTATGTACAAAGTTATAGCGAAAGCACGGTTTTACAGTTCCAAAAAATTAGCCTTGTATTATAATTCAGATACAAAATAAATTTATACATGGCTGAATTTGTAGTTGTATATAATTTATAATATAAAGTCAATTTTTTGAACCAATAATCCACTTTTTTTAACAATAATCCACTTTTTTTATCTGGTATTTAGTGCGACAATTCATAAGCTAATTTAAAAAGGGGGGGGGGGGGGGTGTTGGGGAAAAAAAAGCTACTGACTCCCAGAGATTGAAACGGCTCAGGACTTGTTCAATTCTTTTTTTTAATAATTTAATCCATTTAGTACATTCTTCGATTGGATCAATTCAGAGACCATAGTGTGTTTTTATTAATAGGGGGGAGACAAAAAGAATATATATTTGCTGGTATATGAAAATGTGGCATGGTGATAGGGTTTTATAGTTGATTAACTTAAAATGGGTGATTGTATCAACTGCCCACCAAAAAAATGTAGGTAAAGAAAGGGGGTAACAATAATCATGATGTTAGAAGACACACTTGGAATATTAAAATGATTTGCTTTTCTAATTTCTTTGCTTTGATCTTTCATCTGATGTTTGAATAAAGCTGGATGCTACTATCCCCTTTTAAATTTTATAAAATATTTATTTTGTTTTGAAAAATTTAGGTGGAGGTACATTCAATTTAAATTATAGGTCTGATCATATGATCAAGTTTTAGTCTAAATTCTAGAATGATAAAGCAAGCGCATTATGTTCCAAAACATGTTTATATAAAGTGAGAAGAGTGAACCAAATTTTTCATCATTTTCATTTCTTGGCGAAAATGAGAAACACTACTAACATCATCCCAAACAATGATCCTAACACCCAAATTTTATGCAGCAAAATTCTCAATCATACCGACTGTCATCGTCAATTCATTGTTCCAACAGAATTTTTTGAAAAACTTATTCATCTTGGTTCTGTGGAGGGTGAAACTGTTACTACATTTGATCAATATAGAGAGAGATGGGTATTCCCAATATCTATAAGACAAACCGGTAAATACGCTAAACCCACTTTTCCTCCGGCTTCTTGGCATCCATTTGTGCAAGCGTTCGGTCTTTGTGAAGGTGATGCAGTATTGTTCTATACAACACGAGATAGTGGAGCTGGAGAAATTCAGATCAGAGGAATGAAACCTATAATGTTATTTGGTGAACAGACTTGGTCTGTAGTACCAAAGAGAAACTAGTACCTCATAAGACTAAAGCTTCGCGCTGCCGCCTCTGCTGCTGCTGCTGTTGTTTATAAGAAAAAGGCATGTTGCTTTTTTTTTTTTTTTTTCTGTTTAGTACTGAAAATAAGAAGATCCAAATTCTGGTAATTTTAACTGTTCCGTACACATGTAACCACCATTTGGCAAACCCTAGAGTTGCACGGTGGGTTCCTTATGAATATCTAGTTATTATAATCTAGCATGGTGTGTTTTTTTATTTTGAAAATGAGCATGGTGTGCTTAATAATATTTTATTTATTTATCAGTGTTTAAAAGATTTTGGATTCTTTTGTTTTGGTTCGGATAATTTGATATTATAAATATTTTATTAGCATTTGTTTAAAGTGAGCTAAGATGACTGAACCGTCACTACCAACTGGAGAAGTAGAAAGAGAGAGAGAGAGAGAGAGGTTTTTTTTCAGATTTGTTGTTTAGAGTTTTTGGGAGAATACTGTTCTGGTATCTCGCGAAGGCGGTAGCAGAGTGACCGTGGAAGAGGTGGCGGTGGTAGTAGAGAGAGATCCATTGGTTATGGGTCTTCTGGTGGTGGCGGTTGTTAATTTTCTTGCGGTGCAATTTGTTTATGTGCTTTTATTTGAGATAGTTATGATCAAGGGTTTTGTAGCCTCTCACTACACTCACTGTTTATATGACTGGACTTCCATAATTATCGATTTATGTGCTGCTGAGATAATGTAAATAGTAAGTAATAAATTAGCAATTAGCTTTATATTAGTATAAAATAATTTTTTAGTGAGTTTTCTTCGGAATCAGAATCTACATTGTCCCAATAAAGAAACTGTAATGAGTGTAATTAGATAAGAATTACTACCTCCGTTTTTTCAGATTGTTTACGTTTTCATTTTTGGGTGTTTTTTTGAATTGTTTATATTTTCATTTATAGTAAATTTTGTAATTGTTTATTATTATTTTTTTATTAATATCGGTAAAAAAGTAAGTTTTTTAAAAGATTAGTAATTATTTATTATTATTTCTGTTTAAGTATCGATGAAAAGTTAATTTTATTGGTATTAGTGAAAAGCAAATGTAAATAATCCAAAAAAATAAAAGTAGTATTTGTTTTGTCTGATGTATAAACGTCCATTGTAATCTTAACTCTTCAATATTTAACTCACTTTTGGTTATCTTTTTTTGCTACCTAGGTTTAAGCTTTTTTTTTTTTTTTTTCAATTTAGTCCTTTTGAGTGGAATTGGTAATGTACTTATTGAAAATAAATATTTTAAACATAACATTATTTTGGGATATTTTTGGTTGAATTAGCTAATGTGTTGGTCCAAACAAATAGGATGGAGTGGTAAAGTAATTTTTAAATATAATGAGAATATTAGTGCTTTTCATAAAAAAATGTAATAAGAAAAAAAGAAAAAATTGTTATTGGCTTGATTTTTCCTTTTTTTTTTATTAAGCAAAAAGTTGTTTATTAAATAAGAAAAGGATATTAAACTAAGGGGTTAAATCAGTTTTCCAGACTATTCTAACTTAACCATGAGATCACAGGTTTTATCCGTAGAAATGCAACACCCTAACGGTTAAAAGTGCTGATCTTAATTATTTTTGTCATGCTTGATTCGGATTAGTCTAAGGTCGTTGAACTATTTTAAATGCAGTTATGCCTTGAGACACTCGGTAAAAAATCCAAAAAAAGAAAAAAAGAAAAGGAGATTACAAAAGAACCAACAACCTATTACAATTAATGAGGAAGACACAACATAAAAATTACTAAACTTAGAAAGGAGAACAAAAATAATAAAGATCATTAGACTTTCCCAAACTCTACCCAATTATAAACGAGACCCAACTTTTGTCCAAGTTTCCAAGTTAATTTTTGCTTCAAACATAAAACCTCTTCAGTTTTCAACAATTGCTTAAATTTATGGCGATGGTTGGTGAAAAATAAAATTATGGAGATCAAAGCATGGAGCTATCAGATAGACAAAGGAACTAGTTAGTTGACTGCAATTTGATAATTTTGATTGGGTTCATGTTTTTTAAATGAGGGTGTATAATTATACTTTATAACATAAACTAACGGCAAAAAAGTCTAATAGATGGAGGACTATGCACTAAAACTGTTAAAGACCTAAAAGTCTATTATAAAACCTAAAAGGATCTGAGAGCATACTAACCAAAATTTTGAGGGTCTCCATCAAATTTTCCCTAAACATTTTAGAAATTTTTTCGCCTAGCAGGGAGAATAAAATAATCATTACCGAAAACAAAGTTTGGGTAATTACAGAAGGATCCATGACAACACCTCTGAGTACGTATTTATTCTAACATAATTATTTACACAAAATTTTATTTGATCTATCTAC
>CATIWJ010351547.1:0-12367 GCA_949640765.1 Croton laevigatus | reverse complement strand
GATTGAAAAAAGATTATTGTGAGATTAAAAAAGAAAACACAGAATGAAATTTTATCATTTGGGTGTTATGTGATGTGATAATGGCGGCTAGGTTCATTCGTGAGGAAGAAGAGTTTTGGCAAAATTCAAAATCAGTCCTTCGTTTTTTTTAGCTTTTTAAAAGAATCCATAAAATTACATTTTTGTCTTTTAACCATTATTTTAACGGAAAAAATAGACAGAAGGAAGAAAATGTCAACGGAATTAAAATAGAGGGAGGTTTTTGTCTTTAAAAAAAAACATAGGGAGAAAAATATAGTTTATGTAAAACATAGGGAGATTTTTGTAAATTTCCCTTAATTGAATAATGAGATTTAATTAATTATGATCCGTCCATAATTTTTTTTTATCATGGGTATAACTAATCAAATTGTGATGGATAATAGGATTAATGAGTAACTTTAATAGTCCAACACATATATATATTCCTAATAAGATATTAGGGTTACACTAATTTGTCTGCATAGATTCCTATGAGAAATTAGTTTCTCTCTCTCATAACCAACCCCCTCCAATCTCTACGTCTTTGAAGATCTTAGCTCTATAGAATTTTATATTCTATAGACTGCCTAGCATACTCAATCCGTTGATCGCTTCCGCTTCCGCTCGTGGGAATTCGTTCATCTATACAAAGAGATATTTATATTATTCCCAATTTATTTATATATTTGTTGTATAAATTCTTTCATTGGTATCAGAATCTGCTAGGTATCGATTGAATGAGTTTGATTGATTGGTGCATGTTTATGTGTAAACATGACGATATTCGTTATTGGATTAATTTGTGGATTAATTTTATGTGCTATAATTTTGTTGAACGAATTCGTTTTACTCCCATCATTCTTTTTGGATCTGTTCTAGAGATTTTTAATTTTTGATTAAATCTGTTTTAATTAAAATTAAATAAAAAAGAATTTTGAAACTGGAAATTGGAATACGAAGAACAGTTCTTCGTTTAGCCATATTCATTGCCGTATCGTCGAAGATCAACGGAGTTGCCGTTGATGCCAGCCTGAGCGGCGGTCTTCGACTAACGCGAGGTTTTTTCCGACAGCGAAAGGTCGATGTGAATATGTTTCACAGCAGCTCACGGTTGTTTGTTCCTGTTGCTGGAAGTTCGAAAGAACCAGAAGATCGTGTCTTTCGTGTTCTTGATCAAAAACTCCTTCGCCAGTACCGTTGAAGGTAGCCTGTGTAAGCTCGCCTCCGGCAATGAAAAGCCATCGTATATTTGGTACCTGCGGCGGCGCGACGACGACGAGGTTTCTTGAAGTCCGACGCGACAGCCTCTGCTCCTGACTACTTGGAGTTCCACCGGTATCGAGACCACTGGAGGACTGGTTTGGAGCGAAGATGGTGACCGTCTCAGGTGCCGGACAGTTCTGGCGACTGCTGAAGTCACAGGCGGCTAAGGCGTCCTCTCTAGGAAGAAGACGCGAAAATTGCCAAATTAGTCCTCTATCTTATTCTATTTCCCGAATTAGTGCTCTATTTTTTTTGTGTTACAGAATGGCCCTCAAACATTAGTTGTTTTACAGAATGGCCCTTCTGGCAGAATTAATTTTAGAAAATTAATTTAATTGCCATTAAACACCTTTATTCAAATAATTTGTTTGTTTGAATATCAAATTTAATTAAATTATATTTTAATTAAATAATTTTGAATACTATTAAAGTTTTTATCTAAATTAAATTTTAAAAACTAAAATTCTAATATGTTTAGAATTGTGAATTAATTTGTTTAATTTGGATAAAATTATTTTATGAACTTAATTTATCTATAAGAATAGAAAATAAATTAAATAAGTTTAATTTGTCATTAATTCTGACTAGTTTGGAATTAATAAATTCTAATTTGTTTGGAATTGATCAATTAAGTTTTATTGAAATAATTTTTATCAAAAGTTTTAAAATAAAATTTAGAACAAAATTCTATTATGTATAGAAATTGAATAAATTTGTTTTATTCATACAAATTTCTTTTGGTGAATTGAAATATGTGTTTTTCAAATATATGACTCCTGATTAATTATTACTTTATGTGATAATTTATTCTATAAATATGTTATAGAATTAAAATTGAAGCATGGTGGCTTTAATTTTAAATTCTTGAGTATTATTTTGTGTGACATTGATTCATTTTTCTATGAACGTGTCGTAGAAAATGACAAGGATTATTAGGACTCCTCACCTAGCTCATACTCAAAGAGAAAGACAAAGAGTTGTCTTAGCTTAGTCCAAAAGTTTGAAAACTAGTAAAAGGGATATAGATAAGATCGCAACTCACATTCTTGGAAATGAGGTTTCAAAAGAGGAGATAAGAGATTTCTCTTCCAGGTGTTGCGCCACTCTTTTCGAGATAAGAGTGTAGAAGACATTATGGATCAATCTTGGATTGGATCATATAGGAGTCATATGGGCTCCATGGTGTCTATAGGACTCCAGACCCTAGCAACTTCATGGTCCTTAGGTATGGGCGAGCATTGATTCGTTCTGTGCAAGGAGATGAAATCAGTTCTATCCCCATGGACTTAGTGAATAAAGTTCTATCCCAGTCACTTTTTGGGTGATTAAGGACACTTAGAAGAATAATGGTTCTTTTATAAATAATTTTATCCGAATAATTTTCTATGATGTATAGAAATGGAATAAATTAGTTTTATTTATTATTTTTTTCAGTGGGAGAATATCAAAATTAAAATTTTATTTGTTAAAATTTTAACTTATAACACATAAATCCAATAACAAATATATTATATGATTCATTTTTAGTAAATGAAATTTTTTATATTTCCTTGGAAATATAAATATATCTGGATGTATGAAATAATTGGTTTCTTTTTAAATGATTTTGTTTTTAATTTGTTTAAATACAATTCATGTTGAATTTTTATATATGTTTATTGTGTGTGAACATAAGTAGAAACCAATAGTTCTTAAGTTAGAGTTATGAGAACTTAAACTTTTAAGTTATGTGAACTTAGAACGTAAAATAACTTGTCTTAATATATACAACTATTTTAATAAGTTAAACTAATTATTAGATCTTGGAGGATAATTGGGAACCTAGTGAACTTTTCGAATCTAGGTTTAGTGGGAGGTTTTATGAGTTAAAATATATTAGTACGTAGTAATAGAAAATATATTGCTTTAGAAACCTTAATTGTGCAAATCTTAATTTAGTAGATTAATAGGATCTACTATGTCTTACACTAAATATGTTGTTGCTAAACTTAACAAAGATCTTAAATTGAACGTGACAACTATGAGATCTGGGCAATGAAGATTCAATATGTGCTTGAGGACCAAGAGGTCCTTGAAACTTTGAATCAAGTCATGCCTGAGCTTGAGGAAGTAATAACTGTCCAGCATAGGTAGGACATAGATGCTTACCTAACATGGAAGAAGAAGAATTTTTCTGCTCACATCATCATGCTTAGTACTATGGATAATGAAATTGCAAAGCAATTTGAAAAGTGTGAGAATGCAATGGATTTGTGAAATGCATTGCAAGAGAGTTTTTGAAGGTATGTCTATAACTAAACTCCGTTCTCTAACTATCAAATTCGATACTTATAAGAAGCGTTATGATCTCAACATGAAAAAGCATTTAAGAGAAATGCAAACATGATCAGTTTAGTTTAGTGATGCTGGTTATAAGCTCACAATAGGAGCAGAAAATTCAGGCTATCATCTGCCCCTTGCCCAATAGTTGGGAGCATATGAGAATGCATCTAACCCATGAAAAGTCAATCAAGACTTTTTTCGACGCTGTAGGCCACTTGAAACTAGAGGAAGATCGATTAGCATCGATCAGAGTCAATTCACAAGTGCACATGGCACGAATTGACACCTTGCTTGGAATGAGTTCCAACAATAAGAAGCGTAAGGCCAAAGGCAAAGGTAAAGCTAATGAGTCCAAAAAGTAAAATACAAAACAAAATAAGGGTCAAGGGTCAAAGAAAAAGAGAAAGGTAAATGCGGTGCATGTGAAGTGCTACAATTGCCAACGATAGAGGCATTATGTAAAAGATTGCATTGCTACTAAGAAGGTACATTCAATTATCTCCTATGTGAGTGAGATTTGTGTATTTAGCTCTATTTTCTTAATTGAATTTGATCCTTTGTGGGTCATTGATTCAGGTGTGATTGACCATGTAACAAAAGACCATGAATCTTTTGTAGAATTTCAGTGAATACAAAAAAGGATCAAAGGTGGATCCATTTGAAAACAGTGCACGAATGCCTATTAAGGGTATTAGCACATGTAAATTAGTTTTGCATGAAGGTCATACTCTATACCTACATGATGTACTTCATGCTCTGAATATTCGCAGAAAATTTACTCTTTGTTTGGTTTTGATGAAACTAGGTTTTAATTTTTTTTTTTTTTAGGATAATAGTGTTTGTCTATATTCAGGTTGAATGGTTTATAGTTTTGGTTGTGTACTGAACATTTTTATTGTTATGAATGTTGAACGAGTCAATTTACATAGCAATATTAGTTTTTCTTTTATTTAATCTTCACATCGTGATGTGAACAACGTATGGCATGCACGTTTAAATCACATTGGCCAAGAGCGAATGAGTCGTCTCATGAAACAAGGCCTATTAGGTGACTTACAAAAGATTGAGTTACCGATATGCAAGCACTGCCTAAAAGGAAAACTAACTAGGAAACCATTTGGCAAAGCAACTAGGGTCGAATTTCCTTTTCATTTAATTCATTCTGATGTATATGGACCAATGAATGTTAGGGCTAGCCATGGGGCTCACTATTTCATCACCTTCATAGATGACTATACTAGATATGGTCACATCTATTTGATATCTCATAAATCTGAAGCCTTAGGATGCTTTAGAAGATTTATGAATCTTTTTAAGAATCAATTAGATAAAAGTATTAAAGCTTTGAGAACTGACCGTGGTAAAAAATATCTGTGGGATAAATTCAAAGCTTTACGTGATGAAAAAGGAATAGAATATCAGTTTTCCATTCTTAGAACCCCACAACAAAACGGTGTTACCGAAAGGAGAAATAAGACTCTCCTTGACATGATGAGATCTATGATGGCACAAGCAAATTTACTTATCTCTTATTAGGGAGATGCATTACTTACAGCCACATATGTCTTGAATCATGTGCCCTCTAAATCTGTTACACTTACTCCATCTGAGTTATAGACAGGGCGAAAGCCCGATCTAAGCCATTTTTGCCTATGGGGTGCTCTACCTACGTACATGATATCTCAACTAAATTTGAAAAAATTAGGCCCACGAGGTAAACAGTGTGCCTTCGTAAGATACTCTGAAGTATCAAAATGATACGTCTTAGTAGGTGAGTAAGAAAATGGTCGTGTAACATAAATAGAATCACGAGATGTGACATTCATTGAAAATCAGTTTCAGAAGCTAAGAGATGTAGGTCAAGAATTTTCACTTTATGAAACTATAGATTTAGGCACTCATGGATCACTCCATTCGAGTGGGAGAAGTCTTAAGTCTAAAGATGGTAATATTTAGGAGAATGTTGTTTAATGCCAATTTTATATATGTTTTTTATTTGAAATATTGTTTAATTTTCGCTTATAATTGATGAATAATTTATCTTTGGGCACTAATCTTTTATATTTTCATTTTTTAGGTCATTATTGGAAAATGTTGCAAGAACGAACAAAAATCTGGGTATGAGTGGCAAAGACAGGGGTGTAAAGGAAATATTTGTAAAGTGTATGCGTTTAGTATGGAGTTGTAAGCAGCTAAGGGGCTGATTTGGCAAATTTCATCAAAACGCACTAGGACTTGCGTTTTGACCTAGGTTTTGTGAGGACTATGCAATCTGATAAAAGAAAAGAAAGAAAAGGCTACAGGAAGGGGAGTAGAGCAGAGTACACGATTTTGAGAGGAAGAACACGAAGTGTTGGAGGCGGCGGACGATCGGAGCTGGACACGACTGAACGACGAACGGCGACCTGAAACGGAAGGAGGCAGTCGATCTGGATCGGAAACGACGCCAGCTCTTCTTGGACGGCGATTTTCTGGTTTTTGATTTTGGGTTCTTTGAAGGCGATCTGGAACGAAGGCAAAGGAGGTTTTTGGGGTGGTTTCGGTTCGAAGTTGAGGACGAAGAAGCAGAGTAAGCCGACACCATTCTTCCTTTTTGCTGAGCGCATCTGAATAGCGATCTGAAGAAGATGCTGTACTTTCTCTGGAACGACTAGACGAAGACGAAGAAAGGGGCTCGATGACTCTCTTGAATCAGAAAATGTAGGTCATAAACGATTTTGAAAGAAGGTTTTTAATGATTTTCTTTTCACTTTCCTATAGCTTCTGCTGAAATTGTGAATTTATTTTACCTATTTGTTTATTTTACCCATTTGTTATTCTATGATAGATTACAGTGAAACTAACTTGTTGGTGAGTTGATATTTGTTAAGTGATTGGATTGAGATTGATTGTGAAATTATTTTGTGATTGATTTGTTTTGGCAATGTTGATTTCTATTCTTCTCTGTTTACGTCTTGAATGTGTTGGAACTGAAATGTTGGTTATGAGCTAAATTTACTTCCGTCTAGGGTGTAGAATGAAGTTTATTATGATGTGAATCTTGAGCTTTAATCCCATTTGATTATTTTTATGTTTTTAATTGGATTGGTTAATTGCTTGTGAATGAATGGCTTGTTGCCGTTTCTTCAACTTAGGTTTTGAATGAATAACGAAAGTTGATTTCATTACCCGATTTTATCCATTTAAGACTTAAAGTGAATTAGAGATATAAGCTTTAAGAGTGGAATTTGGCTTTGATAAATTGAATTTTATGAATACGAAAGTTATTAGAATTCTTTTTATCGTCGAATTTTCGGGAGCTGAGTTCTTTAGGATAATCATTTGGGTGAATTTAATTTCATAAAGGATTAATTTACAGATTGCGACCCCTAGATAGTTTTCACTTATTGCGTTCATTTTCCCAAAGTCTTCGTCAATTGTTTTCTCTATTTCCCACCTCATTTCATTTGCTTTTAAATAATTTCTTTCTCATCGCACTTTTCTTTAGTTTTAGTTAAATCACCAATCACACTTTTTCATTTGCTCGTTTTGTTTTTGCTTGTTCTTTTGGGAAAATAAATGCTTCCTTGAGTGAATACGACCTTGGTTGCCACCAAAGTACTACAATTGCCCCGTATACTTGTGGGTCACTTTTGGTTAGTATAATTTTAAGCGAACAAATGTTCCTGATCATGAGTTTGATGGGAATAATCAGTTAAGTGAAAATATGGATATGGAACTTAATTCCAGTGGGAGTTTAAATCCAAATCCAAATCCAAGCATCTTAGATCTAAGTGAATTTGTTCATGAAGATCAAGAGTTGCGAAGATCTAAAAGGAAAATGACTTTACCTTCACATTATTAGTTGACCTACTAGATGATGAAAACGCTAGCCATACCTTTTTAGTTGACCTACTAGATGATGATGAGCCCAAGAATGTGTCTAAAGCTCTATTATGTCCAATTAAGGATAAATGAATTAAAGCAATGGAAGATGAATTGGCATCAATGAAGTCTAATAAAGTTTGGACTCTAACTAACCTTTCGAAAGGACGCAAAGCAATAGGGAATAAATGAGTTATAAAAATAAAGCGCAAAGCGGATGATAGTATCAAAAGATATAAGGCTCGCTTAGTCGCTAAAGGGTACACTCAACAAAGGATTGATTATGTAGAGACATTTTTATCCTGTTGTCAGAGTAATGTCTATTAGACTAATTCTGGCCATAGTAGCAAGTTTAGATCTAGAGTTACATCAAATGGATATAAAGACTGCATTTTTCAATGGAGAATTTGATGAAGAAATCTATATAGAACAGCATGTAGGTTTCAAACTTCAAGGTAGCGAACATAAGGTTTGTGAATTATTGAAGTCGATATATGGACTAAAGCAGTCGTCCAAACAATGGTGTATTCGTTTTCACAATGCAGTTGAGTCATATGGATTCTCTGCAGTGGACGAGGACCATTGTGTCACTACAAGAGGTTTAAAACTAAATTTATCATAATGACATTATATGTTGATGACATTTTTTGGCTAGTAATGACATGTCACATTTAACGGATACCAAAAATTGGTTATCGTCCAATTTTGAGATAAAAGACATGGGTGACGTGGCATGTATTCTTGAAATTAAGATTTCAAAAAATTGTGAAAAGAGAACGTTGTCACTTTTACAAGAAACGTATATAGAAAAAGTTCTAAAACGTTTCAATATGCATACGGCAAAACCTATGGATACACCCACTTGCAAAGGAGAAGTCCTTAGCAAGAAAATGTGTCCAAAAAGTCAAGAAGACTTTGAGGACATAAGTGTTAGTGTAAGTCCTAGCCCCAGCTCCAGCTTTTTGTAATTGGATAATAATTTATTTATGAGAATAATTCATCATTTTTAGATTATCTGTGCAATTTAATTTGATGAATTTCATTGAATAGCTATTCTGTTTTAGTTTTTAAATACGTGATCTGGATAGTAAAATCTAAAACGTTAAAAGAAATACTATTCTAAATATCCTTAGTCAATTATTATCATGGGAATGATTATAAACTAAGACTAGTATGTACTTTATGAGATGACCTTGTTTTATGGGGCATAGGATATGGGATATCAATTAGAGATACATAATATATGTTAGAGAACAGTGTATTGGATCGATCCAATTAAATGAGAATACTACATGAGAAAGGTCATAAGTATTTCTCATATAATGCTTATACTAGAATCCCTAGACTTAAAATTAACGTATTCCTAATGTGCCCGTAAAAGGGTTGCAACTATAGGTACGCTCAGGTATGCCAGGAACTACGCTAAGAAACATGAGTAAAGTGAAGGGATTGCTACTCTTTTTATAAGAGAGAATATATCACTGGCCATTTGATTAGTGAGACGGAGTAGTGTTTGCGCAAACCCAGATAGGATAATAAATGTTATGTATTTATCTGATTAATCCAGACCACTGGAGAATCAATAAAATGAATTAGCAATAATAAGGATGATCGATGACATGCCTTATGCTAGTCATTGATATATATTGGCAAATGGTTATATAAGATTATTATAGGCTTTGTCAATTTGACTGTTTGACACTCGATTTCAATTTGGGTAATTATAACATCTTGCTAGATACCAATTATAACTTATGATGGACTTAAATTTAATTTTAGTCCATTACCAACATTGAACGAGCCTTCAGGATCGCACACATATAGGGATTAGGATTAATTCGGGAAGTTTGATATTTATTAGACCTAGTTAATTAATTAATATTGGGACTAATTATATTAAGTCTAATTTGATTAAGACTTGGACTTAATTAAAATTGATTAAAATTGGGATAAAGATTTCGTTTCTACCTAACCTATTGACTGAATATATATTAATCAAAAGGAGCAAGAGTTATATTTGTATCCATATAATGATTAGAGCTGAATTAACTTTAATGAAATTTGGATTTCAAAGTGGCATAGATTAACGTGAAACAGTTCATGTGATTGGAGATAATATAAATTACTTTTCAAAGGTAGCAAATATAGTATTTTGGTTGTGATGTGAAAACAAAAAAAGGGTAGCTTATTATGCTCCCTCTCTCCTTTTAATATTCAAATTTCAAGGAGGTTAGGTAGACGTGAAAGAGTTCACGTGAAACCAAGTGATAAGCCACGTAAATTCTAAAATTTAGAAAATGGGATTTTCGGTTGTGATATAAGGGAAAAAAAAACCCGTAGCTTACTCCACCTTTTCTTTATATATATATATATATATATATATATATATATATATATATATATATATATATATATATTGTTTTTAACATCACGTTGAGGAGTGGATTTTTAAGATTGACTTGCGTTTTTTTTTTTAAAAAAAGGAATTCAATTTCTTCCCTCTTCATTCCTTCGCTTTTGATAATCAATGGAAGAGTTACATTTTCTATCAAAAGGGAACATTTCATACTTCCACATAAGTGCTAACACACTTTGAATTAATCCAACCAATTTCTAGTGTGCATGAACGAAGAGGGGATTTCCATTAGCATTCCTAGGGTCAATTGAATTGATAAAAGAATTTCGTGGGAGCATCCATGCATTTCAAGGATTCCATATTGAGGCTTCAGCAATCCAGAGGTGATAGCACGCTTCAAGAGGTAAATTTCTAGACATCTCTATACTTGATTGGGTTAAATAAAATTGGTCTAGGGAGGTTTCCCTGTCAAATTTTTATTTCCGCTGCTTGATCTTTGCTTGCTATTTGAGTAATTATTACGCCAATTGCATGTGGGAAACCAAAAAATAAGAATCATTCCTTATGCTAGTATGGTTGGGAGTCTAATGTATGCTATGTTATTTACAAGACTGGATATCTGCTATGCTATTAGGTTAGCAAGCAGATTTCAATCCAACTAAGGGAAAGCACATTAGAAAGTAGTGAAGAGGATATTGACAATCATGAGTGATAGTCAATCATCAATTGCTTACACCGAGGATTTCAAGTTTCATTATAAAGCTAAGTGTATTAATATTAAGTATCAATTTGTGAAAAATTTTGTTGCACAAGGAGAAGTAAACATAAAATACATCCATACGCAAAATATGATCTCCTTACTAAGAACGTTTCTAGAGATTTGTTTCAGAAACATGTTAAGTCTTTTAGTTTGCATAGACTTTGATGATGTATTTAAATTTTTCATGTATAAGTAACATAAATTAATGTTTTATTTTTCAATAAATACATTTCAAGTTCACTAAGTAATATATATTTGTTAAATGTATGAGACATTTACGTTATAAATATATGAGACATCTATATTATAAATGTATGTGACATTTATTAAAAGTCATGTTAGACAGAAGTACACCTACTCACATAGGTGTTCGCCTTAATTTTATTTGATATGTTTGATAAAGTTAAGATGAGGCAATATTTTAAACAATAGAGAGCTTGTTTAATATGTGATATCGTCTCGCTATGTGCAAGATAAAAATCTTACAATTTGGTAAGTAGAGGGCTTTGTGAATCTTTTTTTGGAGATTGGTTCCATCTTAAAAGGACAGTATTGATCTTAAAGAATTGAGATCAAAACTGTATGATGTAAGTAACATGCACACTTTTTCAAATGGAAAAAGGAAGGCACTGTAACATATGTATTATACCATATGTGCTTAAAGTTGACCCAGAGATGGAAAACTTATGAACATAAGTTCTGTGATCTCAAATTTTTCCTAATGTGAGACTCTATTCGTTAACATGTGGTTTTTGAAATTTACCCTTATGACCTAGGGCATATTTCCAGAGTATGGCTTGACTTTGTGGTTTTAGCAAACTACCTATGGTCATGAGTGATTCAGCTTAAAGGATTTTGTCTAGATTAGAAAGTCAATTCATTACAAAAGAAATGATGTATGAGGGCAAGATTATTGTTGTTTGCATTCATGGTTTCAATTATTTTGCTGGATAGCCTATTGTATATGAGTTTATGATAGTGAACAAATGAAACAATGCTAGAGATTGATTGTGAGTGGTAATGAATGCATAGAAACATTCTGGGGGTAAGGCATACATTCTTGATAATGGAAGAACATTTGGTGAATTATCGAGATGGTCGCATATCCCTAACAGATGTACGACGTTTGAGCTCCCGAAGTATGCTGGTCACATGATCTATTTACTTGTATGATTTGAGATTGGATAAGACGGATATAAGATCAATCATGTGCGAGTGGGAGATGTTGGAATTAATTGAATAATGAGATTTAATTAATTAAGATCCGCCCATGATTTTTGGGTCATGGATAGACACAACCAAGTTATAATGGGTAATAGGGTTAATGGGTAACCCTAATAGCCCAACATATATATATATATATATCCCTAATAAGAGATTGGGGTTACACTACAACACAATACGTAGAATTTGTCTGCATAGGTTCCCAAGAGAAATTAGTTTCTCTCTCCCATAACCAACCTCCTCCAATCTCTACATTTTTGAAGCTCTTAGATCGTGAAATAGCGCTATAGGATTTCATATTCTATAGACGGCCTAGCATACTCAATCCGGTGATAGCTTCCGCTTCCGCTCGTGGGAATTCATTCATCTATACAAAGAGATATTTATATTATTCCCAATTATTTATATATTTGTTATATAAATTCCTTCAGATTCATTGACATTGCATGTTTGTTTCAGCTAACTGAAGCATTTGAGTTTCAGCATGTTTATTTCTTTTTCTTTAAAATTCATCCTCTTCTGCCTCCTTGAGATGCAGCTGAGCCTCCATGCTGTTT
>CATIWJ010351398.1:0-12363 GCA_949640765.1 Croton laevigatus | reverse complement strand
AGAAAGGTGAGGAGGATGGTGTGGGGTGTTTATATACACCCTTACCTTGGGCTCCTTATCTAGATTGGAGTCATTGGTATGGGCTTGGCCCAAGTTTATCTCATTCTTTTATCCTCTACTCATGTCAAGAAGGCCCAACTCTGACCCTAGCCCAACTATGTATAGTCCAAACCTTGTACTATTTGCTAGGATAGCTCAAAAATCATTAATTATTAAGATAATGGGATGTTACAGAATGAACCAGAGACTTTAGCTCCGGCAAAACCTTAGAAACCAACTTCGTCACCGTTTGTCATGTCAAACGCTAATTAATCTTCGTTTGAAGTTTCTGCAATTGAGATCTCAATGGAAACAAACCACCGCCGCCACACTACTTAGACTGATGAATTGAGGGCATTTTCTCACTGGTTGTTACCCTTACTACCACAAACAATACAACTGCCAATTAGCATCAAAGCGATTCACAAATCACAACCACCACACACTTACGTTTCTAGCGTTGAAGAGGAGGATATCAAGGTTTTTTTTTAGTGCACTAACAAGTTTAAAATTTGATTTAGAATAACATTTCTATCATGGCATCATTTCCTCCACTATACATCTGACCTGCCACACTGATTTTTTTTGGTGCACTTGAAACTTAGAAAATTCAAATTGGAGTTTTGAGGATTTGGGTGCTTAGTGTGTTGCGATTTTAGGGTTTTACAATTTGGCAAACTGATATGAAGATAGAAAAACAATTTGCAGTGTTCATTGACCATGTTTTTTTTTTCTTTGTTTTTTGAGGATCTGAGTTTCAATATCATTGAGAACGAAGTTTATTTTGTGAAGAGAAGATGGAGTTGGACATATTAGAGGAGGAGGTGGTGGTGATGGTTGTTTTTGCCATGCTTCTGGCAGCAGTGGATGACTTATGGTAGTGCCAGCGTTGAATGAAGAAGAAGGAAGAGAAGAAACTATGTGTTTAGTTTTTTTTTTAATTTTTAATTTTTCTTTTTATGGAAAATCCATGTTCGCAAAGGACCCACATCAGCATTGCATGGCAGAGAACAATTCGTCCAGAATGACAAGCGAAAATATGAGTGGTGTCTGACTTGGCAATAAAATATTGGTCTTTCAAGTTGTCTCCCTTTTTCGATTTGTGACTTAAATTTAAATTGGGAGTGAAATTATTTAATCTTTAATTTCTTGAGGGTGATATCGATACAAAGTTGGATTTAAGGTGAAATTGAAAATAGGAGAAAAGTTGAGGGTGAAATTTTGGGATAGGCCATTTAATTGCTATAAGGGTTACTTTTAGTTATTTTAGTAGTATTTCTTTCTTAATTGTCTATTTCATGATTACATAACATTATCTCCATCCAACTTGACATATAGAAGAAATGAAAGTATTCACATTGTTGGCCGCAATTACAAATTCCAACCTCGTGAAATACACAGAAAACAAAATATAGTCAACACAATTGCAAATTTGATTCCCCAAAAATACAAGTCTTTGAAGTTGAATTCCTCCCCTCTTCATTAATTTCTATTAAAAAAAAACATGTCAAAATACTGACGTGTTATGTAGATTATACAAACCAAAAAAAAAGTGTAATGGTTGTATACTACTATCTCTATTTTTTTCATTTCTTTATATTCACTATTTCACTAATACTAATACAAACTCACTTTTCACTAAAACCAATACATAAATAATAATAAACAATTACTAACCCTTTAAAAAATTTATTTTTTCACCAATACTAATAAAAAATAATAATAAACAATTACAAAACTTACTATAAATGGAAATGTAAACAACTCAAAAAACACTCAAAAACGAAAATCTAAACAATTCATGAAAACGGAAGTAGTACTATCTATAAATCAAACTAATTTTTCATTAAAAAATTTACAAAATATTCCTTCTCTGTTTTTTTCATATATACTAATATAGGAAATTTACAATTTAATTCCAGTATTTTTATTTAATCTACATTTTTTCCCTATACTTTTTAAATAAACAATTTTATTCTGTTTATTTTTTCATTAAATTTGTTAGAAATGACAAACTACCATATATTATGGACTTTGAAGAAATTTTTTATGAACTAAATTGAAATTTTACAAATTTCAATAAAAAAAAATACAGAATACATTTCTTATCTCCTCCCTCATGCCTCTCTTTC
The DNA here is from genome assembly GCA_949640765.1 of Croton laevigatus. Lineage (NCBI taxonomy): Eukaryota > Viridiplantae > Streptophyta > Magnoliopsida > Malpighiales > Euphorbiaceae > Croton > Croton laevigatus. The sequence continues at coordinate 10,192 of CATIWJ010351398.1, read as the reverse complement.
TTCCGTTCATCTTCCTCTTCCATTCCGGTTAGCAAAAACTGAAAGATGTTCATATAACAAAAGCAATGTTATTCAGCAAAATAAAACAACAATTTAAATGTGAACTTCTGACTTAGCTGCTTTTTTTTTTTTCTCTCTTTTGGAAGTTTACGTGATTGCCTTGCTCAACAATCGCAATATTCTCATCAAGAAAAATCAATAAAACTCTGCTAACTTTTGTTTTACTCACTCTGTCCAATATCGATGTCCCAACCCAAAACTTGCGAGCAGCTCTACCTTGTTCAAAGCTGGCCGGAGTCGTGCTTTGGGATACTGAAAATGATACTACATCAAAAATCAACAAAAAATATATCAACAGGTTCAGTTTCTATCATGAATCCAAATATACCCACAGCTCCTTCTAGTTCTTTGAAATCTTGCCGGAAAAGCCTAAGATCTATTCGGTTGCTCCAATCTACCCTCGCCGGAAAAGATGAAATCTCAACCAGGAGTTCACCCCAGGGGAAATATCTCGTCGAGGGGAGTCTAGCGGTATCTCTATCTTTTTTTAGATAACATCAGAACAGCGAGGAATAACGCCGGCAGTCGCGACGACTATTTGGCTTCGGAAGAAAGGAGATGACAAACGGAAGAAAGAAGGCGTGATGAAGGAGAGAAAAATATATTTTATTTATTTTCTAAATTAAAATAGTAAAATTTCAATTTAGCCCACAACAAAATTTGTGGATCTGCAAAATATGATAATTTGTCTTTTCCTAGCAAATTTAACAGAAGGGAAAAAAAAAAACGACCGAAACAAAATGCGAGGATAAAAATATTTATTTTAAAAAATATATAAATGAAAATGTAGATTAAGTAAAATTACAGCAATAAAATTGTAATTTTTTCTAATAATATTATAATAATCCTGTCAATTAATTTATTTATTACGTATTCTAAAAAATAATCCGGTGAGAAGCACTTCCTTGAGTTGTTAAATAAGCACAAAATTAAGAAAATGTTAAAGAAGCAATGAAAATTTAAAAATGAGAACTATTAACCATGTCGGTGCGATGGAGACTCGTACACGCTAGAGAAATCCATTACGGGCAAGCAAGGATAGCGACAAAAATGTAACTAAAAAAATCAGCGGGATCCTGAGTTCACATGCACAGGATTACAAGAACCGCCACAAACGTTATAAATACATGTTTGTATGATAAGTTTTTGAGTTGGCAAACGGTGCGTTTGGGCGAAAAACAGATCAGTTATGGCCATCTGTTTTGCCCTTTTTAGATTTCTTTTCTTGCTTCTCTTCTTTCTTTCAGGTTCGTCTTTTCTTTCGTTTTCTTTCTTTCTTTTAGGACCTTTTTCTAGGCTTGTGCTTGGCTTCCATGAAAGTGCAAGAAAGTGAATGGAATTTGGAAAGTTCAGTGTGTTTTTCTTTTCTGTTTTAGCTTCACAAGATTATGACTTCTTACCTACTTTGCAGCATAATTCTATTCTTACCCGAAACTGAAACTGAAACTGAAACCGAAGCTGAAATTGTTTTGTATTTAGCTGATAACAAAATTTAATTAATTTCGTTTTATGTTTGTTCTGAGTTTTCAATTTGTAAAATGATTCATCCCACTCATGTAGAAATCTGGCATTGAAAAACTTATTTGCTTTGCTGGAAGTGAATTGGAATGAAATTATGTAAATTATGCTCTGTTCTTTAGTTTCTTAATTTCTGTGTTGTTTTTCAGCAAATTCAGTTGTTCAAATACAAAGCGGTGGTGTTGGAATAAACTATGGGCAGATCGCCAATAATCTCCCATCTCCCTCCCGAGTCGCCATTCTTCTTCAATCACTGAACATCTCAAGGGTAAAACTCTATGATGCAGATCCAAATGTGTTACTTGCCTTTTCCAATTCAGATGTCGATTTTATAATTGGACTTGGTAATGAGTATCTTCAAAACATGACCGACCCAATCAAAGCTCAAAATTGGATTCAGCAGCACCTTCAACCCCATCTCCCTCAAACTAGAGTTAGTTGCATTGTTGTAGGAAATGAGGTTTTCAATAGCAACGATACCCAGTCAATGTCTAATCTTCTTCCTGCGATGCAAAACGTGTATCGCGGTCTTGTTAATCTTGGATTAGATAAGCAAGTCACTGTCACAACTGCACATTCTCTTAATATCTTAGCCAACTCTTACCCGCCTTCGTCCGGGACATTTCAACAGAATCTTGCTGAATATATTCATCCTATTTTGAACTTTCATTCTCAAATAAACTCCCCATTCCTCATCAATGCATATCCATTTTTTGCATACAAAAATAACCCGAATCAGGTTTCGTTAGACTATGCGTTGTTCCAACCTAACCAAGGGATGACGGATCCAATTACAAATTTGAAGTACGATAACATGTTGTATGCTCAAATTGATGCTGTCTATTCGGCAATTAAAGCGATGGGGCATACAGATATTCAAGTAAGGATTTCCGAAACAGGATGGCCATCGAAAGGAGATGAAGATGAGGCAGGAGCCACACCAGAAAATGCAGGATTATATAATGGTAATCTTATGCAGAGAATACAGGAGAGGCAAGGCACACCAGCAAACCCATCAGTACCAATTGATGTGTTTGTTTTTGCTCTATTTAACGAGGATATGAAACCTGGTCCAACATCAGAAAGGAATTATGGTCTGTTATACCCTGATGGTACTCCAGTTTATAACACTGGATTGCAACAAGGTTATCTTCCTGTATTAACTTATTCTTCGGCATCAAACTATTCTTCAGCATCAAGTATAAATGTAAGTCTCCATCATTAACTTTTTATTTGATATATTGCAAAAAGTTTTGAATTTCAAAATTTTATAATTTGATTTGATGAGGAAAACAAAGCATCTAATGCCATCTCTTGTTTTGCAGGCTGCATCTCTATTCAGTCTGGTAATGGTAATCTATCTCATAGCGCACTTAATATGCGCGTAGAAGGATTCTGAATTCGTCAATGTAGGAGGGAAGTGATTTAAACATGAGATGGTATAACCGGAAGATATCTTTTTTTGTGAGGTGAGATTCCATTCCTTTTAGAATTTGGAGCAAGAACCATTCTGAATACATATTTCAACCCTCTGAAACTCACACTTCTATAGCCTAGATCTTATGTCTAAACCCAATCATCTCTGCATATACCTATGGGCAGAGAAGAAATATGCTTCTTTTTTGCCTCAATTTTTGGATCTAACTTATGGGGTTGCTAAAATTGGCCGGTCACATGACAAGTATCAGTTGACTTCAGATACTGTTGTTAGAATAATAATCTGCAAATCATACAGTTGATGTCTTAAAATAAGATTACTCCATCTAATAATAATTCTATGCTTGAATAGTTATAATGTTGCCTATTCAATGCAAGCACCAAGTTGATATTTTGATGTGTATTGGGTTCTATGGAAATTTTTTTTTTTTTAAATTCTTTAATGAAAAATTATATATCATAATGGATCTCCATACTCTTTATCTCCACTTGCAAATTGCAATCATGCATGAGAATCATTACTTTTCTTTTCTTTTCTGCTTAGAAATTCTTGTTATCTTCAACCATACAAAAGTACAAACTAGGTTCTATCAAGGAAATGACATTTAGGCCATCTTTCTGTAACCATTTAACAAAAATGTCTTAATTATATTTCTTATTGATAAATCAATTTTTGTCTTTTGATTACTAGCTCTTACTCCGCACATGATTCTCTCTGTCTATTTCTTTTTATCTCCATCCCAAATTAGAATTTCTAGCATCAACCATGTCTATATCGCATAAGTTCACATCAGTAGACAAAAACATTGCTATCAGGTTAGCTTTATTATTAGCTCATATCATATCCGTAGCAGAAAGGGTCTTGAATCAAATTAATTTTGCACATAATTTCCCCCTTAAAATATCTTCTAAATATGTCATAATATCTAGTTTTGTGCATATTTTTTAATTCCCACTTACTGTGTTTGCTTTATTTTTTGGTTTTGCAAGTGTAAAACCAAAGTCTTAACTTTTTAATGCACTTTTGATTCTTGAGAATAGTTTGGTGGCCTAAAATGAATTATAAACCTAAAGACTTCAAACTTTATATTATGCTGAAGGAAGAAAATTATGTTTGATATTAAACATATGTTACATCACTTGAGCATAAAGTTCTGTAGTGGCTATCAACATCAATGGACGCCCTGCATTCAAAATAAATACCAAATTTTGCATCAGCAATGTTTCTGTAGGGGGATAAGATTGACAGATTGGCGAATCCTATGCACCGTTCGACAAAAAGCGACTGCCTACCTAGCCTCCATAACATTCATTCATCATCAATTTCTGCATAATAAAATATTTCTATGTATCAAAAGTGTCCCTATAAGGTCCCCAAAGAATTGAAGACTAAAGTTTTTCTTTTTAGATACAGATTGCACACTGCAAATGGGCTGACCTTGATGATTAGTGAACATTTATTTAATCTTTGAGAAATGGAAAGGTTAGCTGTACCAAGTAGTAGTTGGCTGTCTTGAACAAGCTGACCAAAAATTAAAAATATATATTATAAATATGATAAAGCTTTTACCTCTTTTTCACTAGTGGGTATGGTTGCTGGTAGTGGTAGGCCATTTTGCTTGGAAAGGGTGCCAACTGATTTGCTTATTGAACGTTGAAATTCTTCAAATGACAGCAATTAATTGTGATTTTCTAACTCATTGATTGCATTTACAGAAATATTATATTATGGTTTATACATGTGATTAATACAACTTTGAATTTCTATTTATATGCAGACAAAATTTGGCACACCAGTTATTATTCTAGCAGATCAGTGGAGAAAGCATCTCTTTTTCAAGCTTCTTTTTTCTTTTTACAATAAAATATGAAACTTTTAATTACTAACAAATCAAGTTCCCCTCTATAGGTTAGAGTTACACATAAATTTTATTGAATATTTATGATAAAATTTTATGAGGGTGAAAAAGTATAGCAATCAATTCTTTAACAGATGTTTAATAAAAAACAATATTATTTTTGCTTATGTATTTTATTGACCAGCCAATAAACTTTCAGAGTTTATTAGTTCATGTGTTTGTATCTTAGCCCGAAGATTATAAATATTTTATTATTTTACAATAATATAAACATAAGCTTTAAAATGCTGTAAAGAATGTGTTTGCATATGTAAAAAGATGGAAAACATATATGATTTGACTAAAAAAATGCAACTTTGTATATTTATAAAGAAAGAGCTTCAATTTTAATCAAATAATTAAACATAAAATGTGCTTTTCAGATATACTACACAGCAATGAATTCATTGGATTACAATATATATTAATAGATACAGAGAATTATTAGAATATATTCTTATTGAAACAAATATATTTTTAACACAGTGACTGATAAATTAATTATAAAAGAACTTGATATAATTGTAATTAGATGTGGTGGTTCATAAAAAAAGAAGAAGAAGAAGTCTTATTGTCATTTATAAAGATTATGGACTTTGGACAAAAAAAATTATAAAGATTATGGTTCCTACAAAAAAAGAAGAAGATGATGCAGAACTAAACCATGGGGTGAAGACCAATAATTTATCAGTAAATTTAGCCCACACTTGCAGGCACTTCAGACTTCCAAAAACCGTGTAGCCGACACATACTTTCTATATCTACATTTTTGTGAGGAAAAGTTGTAAAAAAAAGTAATAGTAATAATAATTTCACAGATGATCTTTGAGTACAACCAAATCAAATAAATGAATAAAAAGACTGAAGTATGACAACTAATCAATCATACGATACAAGAAATGGAATGACCATGCACATAAATTCCTCATATTTAAATGTAGCTGTACCAGTATATCGTTTGTCCTTCTCCTTGAATTTTTCAGTCAACCCCTGCAAAAATCCACATTATCAACTCAAGAGTGCTTTTATTATTCTCATCAACAAAATAAATTTGGAAGCATCTCAATCAATGGATGCCTCAGCCATTCCTATGTTTGTTTGGAACCCATAATTATAAATGTTTCGGCCAGACCCATGATTCCATGAACAGGTCTAATAATTTGTAAACTTACAGGAAATTTTAGTCTCACCTTCACAATCATCCCACATCTGAAAATCAAACAGAAGAATGCAACGGAAAATACAGTCAGGTCACGTATTGATTGAGGTAGAATACTTGTATGGGTATGTTAGACAAAGAAACTTACTCTATGAAACTGTCAAAGTTGAGTTCAATCCTTTTGGCAGTTCCATCATAATACTTGGAAATCAAAACTTGCAGGACAGAAGGTGGAACTGCATAACCAAGCCCATAAAGAGCTTCTTTCAGTTCATAAAAATCAATTTTCCCGCTCCTGTCTCTATCATATCTCATAAATGTGGCCTGCAAGTAACAATTGCAAGCTGAATTCTTTAATGACCACAATAAGTCTTTTAAGCAACCAATATATATGCAAATTTCCAATATTATAACTAGAATCTAAACAATGAATTTTCCATCCTGAAAATAATGTCATAGCTTAATGATTTCAAAGCTGTACCAGAAAAAAAAAAAAAAAAGGAATCAAGCTAAAATTCTTCAGCATTTGAGGTAAAATTTACCTCCGAAGTCAAGCCCCAATTACAGGGTTTTAAAATATGATTATCCAAAACGCTTCTACCTTCAGGAGCAAAATAAATTGAAGTTCTAGTATTTGAATATTGACAAAGGAATCACCACTATATCTGAAAAGTCCCAATTCCTACATTAAAACTAACTTAAGAGAAAAATCCAATCTGATTCTTTTCTAATACATTTTCAGCAGCATCTGTTCCTAGACAAATAACCAATATTGTGCCTTGCACTACATTTTAAAGTAATAGTTCTCCTCAAAATGATTTTGGTGATCATAAACATTGAAAAAATTTTACCAAGAAGAGCTTATTCTGTCTCACAATATATAATCACCCTTCACAGGCCTCACCTCACTAGAAGGTACTTGACTTAATCCTCTAATATTCCAAACCCCAGTGACATTTGTCCTCCTCCAACTTCTAACACAGAGTTATGATTCTCCCGGTAGCAGCATTTACATCCTGCTAACCACTTTTCCAACTTATCTAATAAATGACCATAATGTGGATTTTTCATATAAGCTATTTCTTCAGTAAGGCCTAGATAAGTATAGTTAGACACAATTTCAAGCTTACATTTACACCAAAACCTTCACCCACATTGATCAAACTCTAACTTCCTTAAACTTTCTGCTCTGATAAAAATATAAAATACAAAAAACTTATCTTAAACAGTACCCCCAGTTCCTTGACAATTAAATTTACGAGTGCCATCAGCAACCAAAAGAATAAATCAATCGTATTTTTTATCTTATGAATGGCACTAAGAGAACTCATAAACCGCACTTTAGGAGCATTTTATTACTCACTTAAGCAACATAATGCAATGTGATTATAATTGTGTTGTATGAAATTCGAATTCATATTACAAAAAAATAATAATAATAAGAACTATAAGCCTCATCAAAGAAGCAGAGGGAAATGTTTCTAAATTGGTTTTCTTATGAGATTACCTAAAATACAATGAACCAAAATGATTTAGATTGCAACCATTTTGTTTTCCTTCAATTCGCAAAATTGTAATGAATTATTCTTATTAGTAGAAACGAAGAAGAGGCTACTCACACGCCATTGGCCAAGACAGTTCCACAAAGCAGAAAACTCAGTCGGACCTTCATTGTAAAAGCGTATCGAACAGTAAAGCAAACAGCAAATTAATAAAATTGCAGAATCAATGGATGAAAATAAAAAATTAAATCGAAATCTAAAATCAATATCACCGATTCTTAGATCGTCGAATGGATTTTTGAAGAGAAACATGAGCAATCTGATAGTTCTCATGTTAAACCGCTGGTATTCAGAAGTGAGAGCATGCTGTAACTCGTTCGCGTCAATATATCCACTCTTGTCTTTGTCCACCTTTATAAAGCTCCTTATTACATCTGAATTTGTCCCTGTCGGAAAACCGGACGACTCGACAGGAGAACAAACCTCCTCGCCGCGTTCTGCCATATGACAAGGCAGTTCTGGTGGTGGATGTGGTCATTTGCAGTAGAAGAAGCGAATGCATGATCTTGCTGCGCAGGACTCGGGCAAGGGTGGTAAAGTGGTTGCGTTGTATGTCTACAAACTATAGTATATAATTTACGGGGGAAAATATAAAATATACTCCCAACTCCAAAAAATATAACTCCTTGCTTTTATGGCCTGTTTATATTAGGGGCCAAATTATAAATTGGCTCTACTTGGATTATTTTGTAAAATTTAGGCACTATATTGTAATTCAACCTCTGCCCTTTCTCTCTTCCTCTCTCCTTTCTCTTCCTCTCTCCTTTTCAACACGATCATCACCCCACCACCGTCTTGAATCTCTCGACCCACATCGCCACTAGTGGCGTAGCTAAGCATGCTAAGAGTAGACAACCACCCACCCTCTAATGAAAAAAGTGGATTATATCAGTGGCGAAACCAGAAATTTGGCAGATGGGGGCCCAAATCCTGGCTACGTTATCGTCTCTGGTAAATTGTTAAGTATAATATTTTTTCTTGTACTTTTTCCTTTTAAACATAAGTTTTCTGTTTATATGTTGGCGATAGCTATAAGTATTACTGTAATTTTCATGGTGGGAAGTTACATATTATCAATTAGCTTAGCTGATGGATCAAACCAGAAAGAGGTTGCACATTTTAATAATTTGGTTTTTCTTGATTATTTGGTGTTTTGGTTTGGACTGCTAGGAGTTGTTATTATAGTTTTGAGAAGTTATTTAGCAGATATATTTCAAGTTATCATTAGTATTTGTAATTTTTATGTATTTTAGATACAAAAGATGGAGTATTTGTTTCTCAACCACTTGATTATTTTGATTAACTGATGATGACGCCGATTCTTTATTTGATTTCAACCTTTTAAAGAACCGTTCCATAACTACATTTCAAGAAAAAAAAAAAGCCAAAAAAAAATTTGTGCTAGCTTGGATCTACAAACGAACTAAACTCAAAATATTGATTAAAAAAAAACCTAAATTTGAAAAAAAAAGTATTGTTTTTTTTTTACCCGTAATAAAGGAAAAAAAAAAAGTATTGTAAGCTACATTAAATTTGGATTTCAACTCTATGAAAAAAGAAAGTTGACAGCTATGTCTATTTTTGTTATGAAAAAGTTCAAAAATATTTTCATTCAGAACAAAGCTATTTGATAATAAAAAGTCAACACATAAAAAAAAAAAAACTGCTTCACGTAATATACGTGCTAGCTTAAGCATACTGGACGCAAAGTTGAAGACCAGTTTGTTACTTTGTTATAAACATACAGAAACGACCACATTTCAATTAAAATATATATATATATATTTGTTTAGTCAAAACTGTACCGTTTTGATTTAAAAAATGTGGGCCCCTTCTTTCTTTCCTTCTTTGCTTTTTCTTTGCTCCTCCTTCTTCCTCCCGTTGCTCTTCTTCAAGCCGGCGCCTCCTCTGTGCAAATTCCGGCAGGCCCTGCTGGAAGCACCTAAAAATTTTTTTCTCAAAAATCATTGGGGCCCAACGCCCCCAATGGACCCCCTAGCTACGCCCCTGGATTATATAATGTTTATGTATACACTACAAGAAATCATGTATCTTGTTGCAAAATATTTTGTCACAATAAATATATAAATCATCACAACATAGTTTTGGTGACAAAATTTTTTGTCATTGATTTTGTTGGTATAAGTTTGTCTTAATAGGTATATTGTGACAAAAATACATTTTGTAACCAATAATTTTTTATTGTGACTAAATTTAGTTTGTCACTTAAGCTAACTTATTCTGACAAGATAATTTGTCATAATAAGTCATAAATTTATCACAATAACTTCAGTTTAGTCACAAATAGTATGTTACAATTTGTCAAATTATACACCTTATAGTGACAAAAACATATATAGTTACAAAAATATTTTATTAATAGAAGAATTAGTGACAAAATAATTTTACCATAATTATTTAGTGACATATCAGAATTTGTCATAATTGTTATTATAACAAATTATTTTTCATCATCAATTACTTATTGTAACATAATTTGATTGTCATCCATTTTTAGTTACAAAACTTAATTTTGTAGCAAGATATAAGAAAAGAGA